>OVBE01012233.1:0-13551 GCA_900406425.1 Iberis pinnata
CATTCCCTGTTTTTACCTTGCATGCTATCTTTCCTTAGAGTTTATTTTTATAATTTCGTTTTCCATGTCATGTTCATCTTATGCACGTCTGTTCGTTTAGGACTTGTTAGAAAACCCCAATTTTAATACTTGACTTGAATTAGTAGCATTCATTGCATCNGTGGTTAATAGCATCACCCATTTGTATTGACACCTATTATCACTACAACGACATGATAGTGTAATAGGAATTGAGACCCGGAAAAATCCTACTATCAGTGCTCAAGATCTAGTTTTTATCCACAACAACTTACGTTTCTTATCAAAGAACTCCGAGAAATACGAGAAAGAAAAGACAAAGATGTAGGATGTTGGTGGAGATGATTTTGATTCTATGGAAGATGTGGGATACATGGAGTTTGCAAGTATTTCACTTGATGAACCAGATTTAGAGAACGAATTGATCGATGATTAGTTTATCTTTTATTTTACTTAAGATATTATAATGATATTTTATTTTATTTAAGATGTTATCATGGTGTTCTATTTTTATATGAGAATTATGTTTTATTTTATATGAGATTATGCTTTGGTTTTAATATATATACGTATCCATGCCGTACCCGTATCCATAAATTTTAAGTTTAGTCGTTTCCCATCCTCGCCCTGGTATCTGTTCCCGTATCCGTCCCAGTGCAACATAGCCAAAAGCTATATTGATCATTCCAAAATCTAAATCCCCAGTGAGAAGAGAGATTAATAATTCATATACCAAAGTAGGAAAGCTAGTTGATGAACATAAGATGTTACTTTCTTGTGATAGTGATAGAGAACCTCTAAAATTGCTCTAGTCTGGACATGCAGAAGCAATGCAAGGTGGCAGAGAACCATAAGGATAATCGAGAGCCTTCGGTGATGATATCTTCATTGGATCCAATGTAGTTCGATGAAACTTAAAATTGCAATCCCGCCTCCCGTTGAAATCAATCAAAGCTCAAATCAGACAGAAAAAGCAGAATTGCACAGGAAAAAAGACGCAGAAGACGATCGAACCAACTATCGATATGGATCGCGAAGTGATAATCCAAGTTCTGTTGATAAACTAGTACTCCACCAGAATCGAACTCGGAAAACAGAAGACCGATTCAAGATTATGAAACGCTTCAGAGAAACAATCACAAGATTGAGGTAATTTGTTCCCAAATCAAAAGAAAATAACTCAAATATGAGAAATCAAGCCAAGAATTAAAGAAATCCAGGCTTGATTCAGAAGAATTAGAGCTCTCTTTTAAGAAGAACAAAGCACGATAAAGATGATTTGATGATGAAAATCTAAATCGATAGCGAAACAGAAGAACCAAATTGAAATTGATGAATCGATTGGTTAGAGGATGATTAACAGTTCTTCAAGCTTGAGAGATCAGTTGAAAATCAACAAAACCGAACAAAATCAAGTGAAACGCTCGGACATTGAAATCGATCAATCAAGGATAAAGAAGAACAAAGCATGATAAAGATGATTTGATGATGAAAATCTAAATCGATAGCGAAACAGAAGAACCAAATTGAAATTGATGAATCGATTGGTTAGAGGATGATTAACAGTTCTTCAAGCTTGAGAGATCAGTTGAAAATCAACAAAACCGAACAAAATCAAGTGAAACGCTCGGCCATTGAAATCGATCAATCAAGGATAAAGAAGAACAAAGCACGATAAAGATGATTTGATGATGAAAATCTAAATTGATAGCAAAACAGAAGAACCAAATTGAAATTGATGAATCGATTGGTTAGAGGATGATTAACAGTTCTTCAAGCTTGAGAGATCAGTTGACAATCAACAAAACCGAACAAAATCAAGTGAAACGCTCGGCCATTGAAATCGAATCAAGGATAAAGAAGAACAAAGCACGATAAAGATGATTTGATGATGAAAATCTAAATTGATAGCAAAACAGAAGAACCAAATTGAAATTGATGAATCGATTGGTTAGAGGATGATTAACAGTTCTTCAAGCTTGAGAGATCAGTTGACAATCAACAAAACCGAACAAAATCAAGTGAAACGCTCGGCCATTGAAATCGATCAATCAAGGATAAAGAAGAACAAAGATCAATCGCAAATGACAAAACGAATTGATTCGAGAAGGAGCGATCTGAATCAAAAATCAGAAAACTGAAAAACATAATCAAACTTGATCGATCATTTTGAAGCTCGAATCAAGCTGAACCTAATGAAGAAACTGATGAATCAATGAATATTAAGCGGATGAACGAGAGTGGAACGAAGAAATTTGCTCTGACACCATTTCACCAAACAAGATTTTCTAAGAAAATTTGTTAGAGCATCTCTAATGGTTAAACACCAATAGAGGGTGCTTAACCATTTTTTATTAAATTTAATACTTAAGAAACTTTGGGTTAGTATTGATAAATTTTGGCTTCTAATGGTCAAGATACTTTTGATGCTTAAAACAAAATTTTTTATTTTATTTTTACATTTCATTTAACAAATTATATTTCAATTCATAAATTATATTTAACATTTATATTAAAAAATTTTAGATTCTTATATTTTTTAATTTTTAAACATTATATTTTACATATCATAAATAATAATTAAAGATGAAACGTACATGAAATGCATTGCATACAAAAAAAATATGGAACCAAACCAACCCGGAACCGACAAGAACCAAACCGAATATTAGAAAAGTATCTTTTGAGTATTAGAACTTAGGATCCAAAGAACTGGAACCGAACCGAATACCCGACAGATCGGATTTTGGTTTTTTTTTGAAGTTCGGTTTATACGGTTAATTTTCAATTATTTTTTTGGTTATTTTCGGTTTTTGGTTATTATCGATTTTTTCGGGTTTTTTACAAAAATTAAAAATTTCTTTTTGTGTCGATCAGTTTTATCTACATAGCTCATTTCGGTTCGTGAAATCTTCAGTTCAGTTTTTTTCATAACCCTATAAAAAACCATGAATCTAAGAAGAAGAAAAAAAACACATACTCAACGTTGAAAAAAAAAATTCACCCAACTTTGGCTGCCTAACACGTGTCCTTAAGCAATCCTTAAACAACATGTTCTAAAGAAGCTCCAAGAAAGATCGAAGCTTAGCATTTGTATTTAGTTTTGTATATATATATTTTTAATTGTTAAGGATCGCTTAGCATTGGTGTTAACACCACCGATGGAGCTGGTCGTAAGAAGAAAAATTTTGGAAGAAACATATAAAACTTAATTCAGTTGTAAAAGTAATACAAAAGGGGTTTTATATACTAAACCTAACAACACTAAACCAATAATAACAAATTAAACCAATTTCTATTTACTAGAAAAACTATTGTTTTAGAATTAAAAATTTTCACATTTCATAGGTCTGCCCATAAAGTCTCATAGTCTTTCATCTAATATATAACCTTCTTTCAATATATAATTCAATTGCTATTATATTACAATTTGTATGGTTCTTTATTTCTTTAGTTAGATACAAAAAAGGTCTTCAAACATTAAGGATCACTCAAAACTAAATTTATACACATTAAAATAGAAACAATATATATCATCATCATTATGCATGACCCATGGGAATATCTCGTTCATCATTCAACTCAATCTCAACTTCAGGTAGTCTATTTTCCTTGTAAACATACCACTTAGAAAAGACAAGGAAAATAAGGAAGTTCAAAGTAACAAGTATAGCCACAAGCCAGTAGAAGTTGTAAAGACGACCTTTGTTAAGATCATTAGCGATCCACAGATGAGTTTTTCCAGTGAGTTTCTCTATGATGGTCACAAGAACCGAGCTGAAGAAAAACCCTAATGCCAATGTACTCAAAAATAGACCAGTACTCATTGTTTTCATACCTTTAGGACACTCTCTTAAGAAGAAATCTAATTGTCCAGTGTAGATCAAGGCCTCTCCAATACCAACAATAAGATATTGTGGTATGAGTAGATAAAACCCTAAAGGAAACGTTTTGAACGTTGAATCATGAGAATGTGCGGTTTTGAGACGTTTGATCTCTACTAATGCAGCAACGGCCATAGCCATGGCTCCTAATACAAGTCCTAAGCCAATGCGTTGTAGTGGCCTAAGACCTTGAGGGTAGCTGAATAGCTTCTTGCATAGCGGAATGGCGATGCGATCGTAGACGGCGGTTGTTAGGAGGAGGCCACCTACATAGAAAACTGCCATTGAGGCTGGAGGGATCTCGAAGTTTCCGATGTGACGATCCATAGTTTGAGATTGTGCAACAGATAGTGTAGTTAGTTGAGCATGGACAGTCCAAAAGAGGATGCATGTTGCCCAAATTGGTAACATTCGTACAATTTGTTTTACTTCTTCAACATCGGTTAGTGTTGAAAGTGTCCATTTGTTGTATATGTTTTGGGTCACTTGATCCTTTATTGCTGCTTTGTCGAATGAACTGTGACATCATAATTCATATGAGGGACTATTAGAATACAATTGTAAATATTTAGAAAGAAGATAAATGATTTGTTGAATTAAATACAAATCTATATATTGTTACAAAAGATTTTTGTGTGTTTCTTGGAAAGAGTTGGCAGCTTAGATACATATGTGATATATGTCAATTATTATTAAATATACCCTTTCACATTTTGAAAAAATTATATATATACAAATCCATATACGTAAATATTTTGAAAATATATGAGTAAGAAACCTTTTTTTAAAAAAGGTGTAGAAAAATCAAAGTCAATATTGAAAGAAAAAGGTAAAAGATCTGTCTCTACTTTTTTTTAATTTTCTTAAAGAAAAGACAACAAGATTGAACGTGTGACAGTAGAGTTATATGTCTGAAACCTAAATTTTGGGTATGACCCAGTGGAGGTGTAAATTAGTGGAGGTATTACGACGACTAAATACTTTAGAAAAAGAGAACTAAGACCACTTCCAACGGTCCGAGATTCTTAAATCCAAATAATAATATTATAAGTCCAGTCCAGGTGGAGTCGGTCTTTTCTTTGTGTAGTTTGAAACCGGACCAAGATTGCCACGTGTCAGTATGTGGTTGGTGTTATTTTTTTTTTTAATTGTCGACTTGTTTTGTTTTGTTTTTTTATGATTTTTTTTGTAGAGTTGGGTTTTTGGGTATTTCGTATTCGATTCGGTTCCGGTTCTTCAGATCTTAAATTTTAATATCCATTCAATATTTATCTAATATTTGTTTCGGTTTGGTTCCGGTCAGTTTGGACCCGAAATTTTTGGTTCTATGTCGGTTTCGGGTATAATATGTTCAAATATTTCAATTAAAAAAATTATGTTCAAATATTAATGCATAAAAATTAAGTTCAAATATTTCAATTAAAAAAATTATGTTCAAATATCTCAATTTTAAAATAACATTAAGAAGGTTCTTAATTTTTTGATCATATCATTGGAAGTAACATTAGTGATCCTATCATTGGAATTAATGTAGTAATTACATTAAGAAGGTTCTTAATTTTTCAATTAAAATAATCATTAGAAGTTACTATTAAAGATGGTCTAATGTATCCCTTTGTATGATTTATTTCCAAAAAAAAGAAAGAAAATCAAAAATCTAGAGAGATGGTAAACAATTTTTTAGAATATATTTCTTTTGAATAAAAATAACTTTGATACCTCTGGATTCGTGTGTTTCTAACTAGGTATGCATAGGTTAAAAAAAGATACTATACTTGGTTGACAAAATAAAAAAGATACTGTACTTTGACATGAGGTTGGCAAAAAAAGAAGAAGAAGATACTGTGCTTTGGAAAAAAAGATTCAAGGGCCAGGTTAATAATATAGGGAATAATCTACAAATTACTAATAATGGTAATATTTTGAGTAAACAAAATAAACTGAAATTATCCCACTTCTACATTCTGAAAATATACATATATATATACACAAGTACAAGCGAACCAAAATCTACCAATATTTGACACAAAAAGATCTACATCACCAAAATTTTGTAACCAGGAGCAGTTTCGCAGTATGGTATTGGTTTGAGTATAATTTATTGTCCACGTAACAAAAAAAAAAACAAAGAAAAATTTGCAAGCTATTTAATTGGATTATATGGCAAGTAGGCATATATAATCAATATATATTTGTGGTCCCACTATAAGAAAAAAACACAAGATTTTTGACTTGTTTCCTACAAACATAACCCCACTTTTAAATTCACATTTATCTGTTCTACAATATAAGATGTTAATGCGCATATTAACAAAAATTATTTTATTTAAAATATTTTATATATTATATATTAAAAAATATGACCAATCAATTAAAAAACTGATATTTATTATTGGATATAAACTATTTAACAGTTTTAAAATATGCATACAAATACGAAAACATCTTATATTTTGAAACATAAATAATTTTCTAAAAGATCTTATATTATAAAAGAGATGGAATACTACTTAAACATCCATACATAAAATAAAAAAAGCAAAATCTATAGTATCACGTTAAATTAACGTACACGGCTACACGTCAATAATTTGAAATCAAACCCTTTTAATAAACATAAAAAATACGTCAAATTTTAGTCTTACAAGTTTGAGGAACCATATATACGTGGGATTTACTTCTTTTAGTTGAGTGTTTAAAATATTAAAAATGATGATTTGATTAGACAAAAAGAACAACAAGGACCAACTAGTTGTGTCACTGTTGTTGCCTTGTTACCAGATCAGGGATCAAATCTAGTCACTCGCATAACGAATGCATTTTTTTATATTTTGTGAGAGTTGGACTACTAAACCGACCTATTATGGCCCATAAATTAATGTGATAAAAAATTAGACAAAAGAAACTGTACCGGAATTGCTTAGTGTGAGGTAGTTTTTGTTTACTCTTTATTGAACTATCCACCGCAATAACATCGTCCAAGTCGTAAAGAAGCGACGGATCCGAAGGCAGCTCAAGTCGTCTATTCCTCCAAGCCGCTATAATAACGGCAGCAACTTGCGTCATTGGGCTACCTGATAACTTCTTAAAACGGTAGCGTTTTGTGCCACTCAAGAAAACACTTAGGGCTAACACAATTGCAAACGTACAAAGTCCATATCCCCATTTGCGTCCAACATCATCTTGTATATAAACAAGAACTGTCACGGCACAAAGAGAGCCAACATTGATGCAAAAGAAGAAACGGTTGAAGAAATATGTCATTTGTGACCGTTCTTTCGGTTCGGTTTCATCGAATTGGTCCGAACCAAAACCAGAAACACTTGCCTTCACGCCTCCTGTTCCTAAGGCGGTTAGGTACAAGGCTAAGTATAGGATAGTTAATTGTATTCCACTTGCTTGTATGCAATGAGATGAAATCTTTGGGTTGCATCTTGGTGGTCTAAGTCCCGGTATGATCGTTGATAGAGTCAAGATTGAGACACCCTAATAATTTATAACATTATTATTAAAATTTCGGAATAAATAATACGATAATAGAGACTTATGTCGTATATTATTGAACAAGTCAATATGCATTATTTTCTTCATTTGATTGGCTTGGTAAGGTGAAAAGGACTTGTAAGGTCCTTACCGTAGCTTGGATTGCTGCGAATATGGCTATCGTTAGGTACCTATATGAAACAAAATCAATTAACATTATTAGCAAAATGATTTTATTTAACTTACCTTGGTATATATTGCTATATAATAAATAAAAAATTAAATGGACATTCTCATAAATACTATAAAAACTAGGTTTATACCAAAAATATCATACACTCTCAAAAATTCCAAAAATACCACATTTTTTTTCTAAAATACCACAAAAATGTTTTTGTTCAAGAAATACCACAAAATTTAAAATAGTTTTAAAACTTCAAATTTAAAACCTAAAATCCAAAAACCAAACCCTACCCCCTCAGAACTAAACTTACTATCAAACCCAAAATTTTAAATTTTAAACCCTTAAAATTCATCTTTTAGGTTTGTGGTATTTTTGAAACCTTTGAGAGTGTAATATTTTTGAAACTTTTGGGAGTGTGTGGTACTTTTTGAATTTGAACTTTTTTATAGTATTTCAAAGAATTCTTCTTAATTAAATACAAACCTGCCGAGAAAAGTGTCGGCGATAAATCCACCGAGGAGACATAGCATGAAAGAAGTCCCAAGAAAATTTGTAACAATGTTAGCTGCCGTTGCATTGCCTAAATGCATAGTTCCCGTCAAATATGTTACCAAATTAACGCCGATACCTAAAGTCGTTAGCCTCTCTACCGCCTCAATACCTTCATGTAATTATAATTAAAAGTTAAATACATCAAGAAAAAAGAATCAAAACGAAATATACATATAAGAAAATATTTTTAAATATAACTCATAACTTACTATATGATAACAAATTAAAGTTTAAAAATTTCATGTGATTATACTTACAAAGAATCATGGCGGCACTAGCCCATCCTCCGGTTTTAGAACGATCAGCAGGGTGGCCATGGAAGTCCCAAGCATCACTAAGAGTTTGAAATTTAGTTTTAGGAAGAGACATATTTTGAAAATAAGGATGAAATTTGGGATTAAAGGTTTTAAGAGGATAGTGGTTTGGCAAAGAGAAAAGAGTGTTTTGTTTGATAGTTTTTTGGGGGTTTTTTTAGCTATCAAATGTGTTCATCTTTGGAGTCTTAATGCCTCTATTTATAATGTGAAACTGCCAGGTTTTAGAATTTTTATTTTATTTTGTTTTGTTTTATAACACATGCGTGAATCTGATGAGTGCTGTTTGATTGGAGAGAGAATTACCATATAAATAATTTATTAATTTATGTAGAAAGAGAAAGTTCATAGAGAGAGAGAAACCAGAGGTAATTATTACCACTTCCTCTGACTTTGGAAGTGTGGGTTTTGAACTTTTAAGCTGAAGTCATTGGTCATAATGGCAAGCGCATCAAATCACAGCATCATGAGCTATTATTATGTTTCTTCAAAAATGGAGAGAATAATTATGTGAAAGAATAAAAAAATGGTTATTTTTTGTTTATACCATAAATAGATTTGGACATGCAATGAATACTATATTGCCTAAATATTTTGAAATGTGCCATAAAGGCATGGTATTGTGGTATAGAGCATTGGACTATTTTATTCATGAGAAAAACACATTATGTGAAAAGCACATTTTCATGCATGCACAGTGTGGTATTAATGAGACTGATACAAAATTAAATGTGACAAGACATGTTCTACCATTGGTTAATAGAGTTGATCTTTAATTAAGTAGCATTAATGGTGGAATTTGAGTTAATGGAAGATTGATTTGGCGAAGAAGGTGAAGAACAAGGTAGGTAAGAAGCATTTATATGTGTTTGACTTTTTATGTTGTTTAAAATCGAAGATTTAATGTCCAAACGGTCTGGTTTTGTTAAACCGGGTGTAGTAGACATAGTGATGGACAAAAAGTTTTGAGTGCGATGGACAACCACTGTATATGTTCATCGAAGCAGGTGTCGTGGTCGACAACAATGCTTTGATGGCTACTGGAGTGCGAACACGTAAAGAAAATGAAATTGTGGTTGAGATGTCAGGTGTTGCATACGAGAACTCGAAGTTTCTTGAGACGGTAAACATGATAGAAAATGTGTACCGCCGAAGTGGGGGGAAAGAAAACGAGGTTGGACAGAACAAAAGAATACGAGTTGAGTCCATAACTAGAACTAAAATTGGGGAAGAAGAGAAACATGGGAGTAGAAAAGAACATAATATCAATGGACAACCAGAGGGTGGACAGGAAGAACCCATTGGTGGACATGATGGGGAATCCAGTGGACAAATACAGCAACGACCCGGAAAAGAGCATATCCGTTGCAGCGAAGGGACGGAGCATACGAACGTGGAAGGATAATATATGTATGAAAGTTGCGAAGATTACGATTTCGACTTGATGAGGGAGCTTATAGACACCGAGTATCCCACACAATGGGATCCATATGAAAAGTTGGATATAACTGTTAAGGGGCAAAACTTGACAGAAGGTAGTGGACATGTGTATTCCGAAGCAGATGGACAAGGTGGTACTGCTGAAAACGTTGTGTTTAGAGCAAGCATTCTTGTGCTGTTAGGCCATGGTGACGATGGTGTTGAAGAGACAGACGATATAGCAGGTGGACAGAGTTGTGAGGGTGGTGAGCAAGGGCAGAAAGACACATATAGAGAAGGTTGTGACAATGAGGACATAAATGAGGGGGGGAACACGTGGTGGACAAATAGTGTTGTATAAATATGGTGAAGGTCTTTCGCATTGTCTTCACAAAACTGTATAGGGTTTAGCAATATTTTGGGTTCTGGTGTATGTATAATGAAGTAATCAATCATTTTGGTACTGGTATAAGGTTGAAATTATATTTTGTGTCTCCATAAACATTGAAGTGCATTATATTATAATTAAATGAGAGCATATGGTATTTTTCTAAGGCTATAAGGTTGAAGTTAATGTATTTTGTAGCATACCCGAAATGGTAGTGAATCATGTGTGAACTCTTGTAATATGTTCAAACAAACAGAAGGTGCAGTGGACACAAGATGTAGTAGACATAAACTTTCGAATAACATAAGCAAAATATTATAGTCCACCAAACATCGGTGGACAATCCGAGATGTTTGTAGCACAACAAAATAAAAGCATCCTAACATGCATAAACAAAACAAGGAGTTTGAAAAGAAATTAAAGAATCCTAAAATTACAGACATATAAGCTTATCGAGAAGGTGTCAATGAAGGCTGGGACCAAACGGACAATACGTGCACAAACTTCTCATACATGTCGATCCCGTGATGGTCACGAATAATGCCCACCATTTCCTTAGTGAGGTGGGGTACATCAATACCCTGGGAGTGGAACTCAACATCTTCATAGCCATTGAAGCGTTATAACTTGCCCATGTAATTTGAAGCACATCAGGGACCCTGGTAACTCTGAATATATATGGTATTTGTTGTCCACCACTGTCTCCGTGGACCAACTGCTTTAGTGCAAATGGCAGAAACCCAGCCAAGGGTTTCATGGTGGCTTGCAACATGTGATTTCATGTCTCATACAGAACACATAAATTAACGAGAGTTTATATAATATGTCCACTGGTTTTCTTACTTTGTCTATCGTGATTCTTTTTGTTTCCGATTTGTCCAATTGACTTTCAGTGGACATCTTTTCATCTGAAACACATATGTATTTCGTGTCTCATAGAGAACATATACAAAAACAAGTGTTTATAGAATATGTCCATTGGTTTCCTTACTTTGTCTACCGTAATTCTTGTTGTGTCTCTTCGTCCCCCTTCCCTTCAGTGGACATCTCGACTGCATGTGCATAAAACTGGATATGGTTAATATTGAAAGGAGACTTATCATCCGTATTTCCAAAATACGTACGTGTATTTCATGTCTCATACAAAACACACAATAAAGATTGTTTATAAAATATGTCAACTGGTTTCTTTACCATATCTATTGTGATTCTTGTTGTTTCTGCTTTGTCCCCTTGCCTTTCAGTGGACATCTTGTTATCCTGAAACACCTACATATTTCATATGGCAAACAGAACATACACAAATAACGAGTGTTTATAGAATATGTCCACTGGTTTTCTTACCTCATCGACTGTAATTCTTTTTATTTCTGCGTTGTCCCCTTGCCTTTCAGTGGCATCTCGTCTGCCTGTTCATAAAACTGGTTATGGTTAGTATTGAAAGGGGACTTAGCATTTGTATGTCCAAAATACATACATGAATTTTTAGTTCTTTGAGAATGGTTGCAACGCCTTGGTAATCGTCATCCTGTTGGTGTACGATGGCTTTACAACTGGAATCCCCACTCGCCGGTTCCTTCCTTCTGAACCACAGTGATTTCCGAATTGTCTTCTCGGTGGACATCTCCAGAGACTTCGTGTGTTAGTCACTCGATTACACGCAGGTGGACTCGGCATCTGGATTTGACAGAGTAATTCTGGATTTTGAGTAAGATTTCCTGCGATTAGGGTTCGATTTCTCTGAATTTTGAGTAAGATTTCTTTGGATTTTGAGTAGGATTTGGAGAGAGAATAGATTTCTAGAGAGAAGAAGAAGATGATAAAAAAACAACTTTACTATGCATAAAGTTGGTTTTGAATCTGAGAGAAAAAGTTTTTCAAAAGTTTTTGAAATAATTAAAAAATATAAATTCAGAAAAAGTTACAAGAGGAAACGTGTGCAGGCTTTTATCAGAGGAATAAAAAAGTATTTTTACATGCACACTTATGCTATGCTACATAATAATCCTCTTATATGGTATTTTCCATAATAAGTTTGTCTTTTATGGCACTTGTAATAATTTTTTCAAAACAAAAACTAAGATAAGACCACCTCAACTCTATTGGTGTTTTTAGGGTATTTCTAAAGAGATATTTCAAATTTAAAGTGTCTAACACTTTAAATTTAAAGAGTCAAATATTTTCTTCTAAAAACAATACTTTAAATTTTAAGTGTTAAAAGTGTGTATTTTTGCAATATTGCTCATATCTTTGTTCACAATTAATTAACATTATACAATTTTTTATAAAACATTCATCATTTAATTATAACATACAATATTTATTAATAAGACATTACATTATGATATAAATTACATAATTATTAGAAAACATACCAATAACATCATAAAGAAAATTCAAATATCAAATTATTAATTAGCATTATTACCACAATACTCTCATATATGCTTCATCAATACATTTTAAAGTGATAAATGAGTCTCTTTATTTTTTTTATCACCAAACTACGAGAAAGAAATTGTTGAAATCGAGCAGTATATGTAATTTTTTATTGTTCTTTTGTATTAAATTTGCTTGATGTTTTAGAAAAATATTAATGGTATGTGATATTTCTCATATTTTAATATTATAACTTTAATTTATATGTTTCTAAATATAAGATGTATGAATTAGTATACATTTAAATAAATCCTAAAAATGTTGGTACTAAAATAATTAATATACAACTTAAAAATATCAAATAAATAAATCTATGGACCAAAATGCAAAAAAATGACACTTTAAATTTAAAGTGTGAGAAAGTAACACTTTAAATTTGAAGTTTTGAAATATCTCATTGGAAAAGAAAAAAACTTCAAATTTGTAGTTATAGAATATTTTTGGAGATGCTTTAACAAAGTTTCTCCCAATTAAATAATACAAAATATTATAAAAAGTAGAGATAAGAGAGAGTTTAAGAACCAATTCTTAAACAATAGTTTTTGAAATGTCTAAGACACAGATATAACACTCGACGAATGAACAGAAATTTATCAAATACAATTCCTATTAGAAATTCTTTAAAACAACTTTTACAAAGATTGTTTACTCAGTCTTATACAACATCCACACACGGATTTGTTGCTGATCAATTTCTAATCTCTCAAATCCCTAAACTAGAACTTCTTTTCTTTCTCTCAGAAATCAAGTCTAGGATTTTCTTTTTCTCTCAAATTGAATTGTTGAAAGCGCTGGTTTTTTCTTCTCCAGCCATTAAACAACTTCAATCGATCAGATTGTTGAGAAAATCTCTCCAAGATTTTCTAAACA
>OVBE01012234.1:0-13549 GCA_900406425.1 Iberis pinnata
ACGCTATTGTTGACAACGATATATTATAACAGAAAATATAAATGTTATTGTTGACAAGGATGTAATATAACAGAAAATGTAAATGCTATCGTAAAAAAAGAGATTTGATAGCAACCAAACTAAAACGCTATCAATAAATTAGACATAACATAGCAAAACATTCAAACGCTATTGTAGTGTATTATACGATAGCAGTTTACNATTAATGTCCCATGTTAATAACTTTGACTAGGGACCTTCTTAATTTATGTCATCTTACACTTATATGGTTTCATGATCAAGTCACGTACTTGATAACCTATAAGAATAACATAAATTATATAGGGACAATTATTTAATTATCCAATAATCAAATAATCTATGAAACTAATTTCATTATTTTAAAACATAGAAAATCTATGTTTTTCTGAACATAAATTCACAAATGTCTATCTCCCACTAAACTCAAGAATATATCTTTCAAGAATCTAATATGGCATTCATACTTAGATCACTTATGAGGTTTATTAAGAGATAATAAAATTTTACTCCCACTAGCTTTAAAAAACTTTTACTCTTCTAAAAGTTGCATTACTAATAACAATCCACTTGTTATTCGCTTCATTGTAAAATTCTTGAAGCATTTTCAAAGAATTAATCTATATGTTTATCATATAAACATAACTAAATTTACTGAAATTATCAGCAAATAAAATGAAGTAATAGTTTTTTTTCCTAGTAATTCAACTTATTGATTCATATAAATATATATGTACAAGATTCAAAAAGTCACTGGTTCATACAAAAGAGTGCAGAAGTTCATCACTATGAAACTATGAAATGCAATTCTTATGTATACAACCCAAAGGACAATATGACAACATATTTACAACATTTTTATTCAAATGTTATAGATAGACATTGGTTTAAAATATACTTCTAATTCTCTAATGAGATGCTACCAAAAATATTTTATCGCAATAAAATATAATCGTTATTTTCTTAAAATCAAATTATAAGAAAAATAAATAAAGAAAAATCTTTAAATCCTTAAACCATGCATAAAACCAATATAGATACAGTAATCCTACAACTTATGTAACAACTATTGCTTCATTTTCATGTGTAGGTCTACTTTCATATTTTCCATAATTATACTATTGATGGGTCTTCACAATTTCACAAATGTGATTAGTACCACATCAGGTATCCAATACCCAAAGAGTAGAATTATAATCAGTAACATTTACTCTATAACACTTAATACACATATACATGGGAAAAAAAATTTAGAAATATTCTTTTCAACTTCTTTAAGTATTTCTTGTAATTTCTATTCCAATGCCCAAAACCATTACATTAATGGCACTTGTCATTACCAAGAAGGATTGAGTTTAGAATTTTGAAACAGCTCAGACTTTTCAGGATTCTCAATCCAACTTGTCTTACCAAATCATATGCCTTTACTTTGTTTCTTAAACCTTTTCATCCTTTTGTACCTTTAGTACATTAGGATTTTCCTTCATGCATCTCATATAATTTATTTAAAGTTTATAACAAACTGGTTATAACTTAACAATAATGACTACAAGATAAGGTCAACAGCCAACTCTTAGTTAATAACACAATCTAATTTTGCCAAGTTATCAGTATAACCTATCATTTTCATGACATGTGGACTATTTGGACGGTCTATTGATAACGTGCACTCTTTGAAAGATTTAACTGTTTTATATCTCTTAATTTGTGCTTGTCCTGAAACACCTTTCAGACTAGCTATCATGTCTATTAGCGATTCCACATTCTCATATTGCTTATGCAAGTCCGAGTTCATGGTTCCAAACATAAGACAATAAACATCAACCTCATCATTGAAATGCTTATCCCAAGCATTTCTTTCTGCATGTGGAAGTTTTGTCCTAGGTTTTTACAGGAATTTCCTTCTCAAGAAAATATTTCATTTTCTGTTTGAGAACAATTCTCAAGTTGCAGTATCATTCGAGAAAATTCGATCCATTAAGTTTTTTCTTATCAAGAAAAGAACACATGGAAAAAGCACTATGGGAGTTTGAAATAACTATTAAAATAATTAAGGAAGTTAATATGATGTTCAAGAGATTTTGAGCATTCTTAACAATTAAGAAAACTCACGCTAAACTCAAAACAATATTTCCTCAAATTGATTTCAGTGTTTCAGGATCCATATTTCACTAGAATCCAAGTGAACTTTGGCTCAAACCTTGAATATCTAGCTATTTAGGTAAGCAACACGCTTGCTAATTATATCCAATATAACTCTTGGTTGTGGATGACATTTTATGTCTTCTCCAACACTATGTCTCTAAGCCCAAAACCGTTTTGATATCCTAGTCAAGTACATCAATCTTATTCCATAGGTAATTCTATAGCTCTCAAAACGTTGTAGACCGCTGCTTTGGCAGACCCACCATACAACTAAGAGAGTTTTGATTGTTACCAATTGTCTCACTCAAAAAAAATTGCAGACCGCTGCTTTGGCAGACCCGCCATACAACAATTTAAGTTTTGACAATAAAATCGGAGAGACATCAAAATACTTGATATTAATTGAGGAACTAAATTATTATTTAATTTATATTTTATTCAAATTTATATATAATATCAAAAAAATAAAATATATAACTTATCTAATAAGTAGATTCAACAATTGAGCCAACAAGTAATTGACTTTATCCTAATCTAGTTAGGATAATTCCAATTAAATAAACTCAAATAATGAAATGCAGATAATATCTTTCTACAAAGATAAATCCTCAAACTTTTATATAATTAAAAAATATAATCAAGTTGGATTTTTTAATTCTAATCAAATTAGAATTATCAATGGTAGAATAATTATTATATATATATATATATATATATATTATCATATAACTTTTTAAAACCTTATAAAATCTAATCAAATTAGATTTATTAATTCTAATCCAATTAGAACAATTAAATACAATTTAATGATTTTTATTAAAGCTCATTTTGATCCCCTTTCATAATCTAGTCAAACTAAATATTTAAGTACTAATGAAATTAGAACTTTCAATTACCAAACAATTTTATTTCCTAATCAAATTAGGTTAATTTCTTACTTAATTATATTTAAATTTATATCCAATATAAATTTACTAAATATAATTAATACATATCTTATATGTATCTAGATTGATATTAAAATAATTGACTCCACTTTTAATCACATTAAAATATCAATTAATTATTAATATAATTAATTCAATCAATTAGATAACATAATTTTTTTTAACTCTAATCAAATTAGAATTACAATATAGAATTTGAATAACTAACCAATTTAACTTTTCTAAAAACCAAATCAATTTGGTTTACCATAAACCAAATAGGAAAGATCTAACACAAAACAATTTTGTTTTGGAGAGTGAGCTTTCTTTTGGTTTTGAAACCAAAGAGAAACTTCAATTACCTAGCCGATTTGCTCTCTTATGCAATGATCTTCTCGGGATCGGAAGAAGCAACGGTAATCATTTTGTTGAGAACTGAGGTTATGGACCAGTTTTTAAAGTCACGATTTAAGTTGACTCCCTTCAAGTTAGTCGAGGAAGCAGTAGAAGATCCTGAATCGTTCAAGTGTTTAACCACATAAAACTGTTTCACTTTACTCCTAACTTTTTTTCAAGTTATGTTTAGCTTTCCTATCTTTTGCTTTATGAATTTAGGTCATTTCTTGACCATTGTAGTTGCAAATTTGGATATGTCCGATGTTGTTTTTCCTTTTGTAATCGCTTAAACTTTTTAATGAAGGAATTGGTGCAAAAAAAGAAGAAGCATACATCGATATATGTTTTAATTATTGAAATCGTCAATAGCAACACACATGTTCTTAACTTCTTATACATGCTGCATGACTATAAAACATGCAACGACTTACACGTTGACTTTCAAAACTAATGATATGTGATTTTAAACGAAACACAATTTTCAGTTTTAATATGCACATGTATATCTAATATACAAGCACCTAACTAGGTTTCATGATATATTCAAAATTATTATACAGATGTAATCAAATTATATCAGCGAGAGCATGGTACACAAATTAAAATCCATTAATTTTATATACGTGTTCTACTACTTATCAGAAGAACACAATTATGTATATCATATATACACATAAACTCATTAATTCCATATTACGCACGTAGGCTCTGATACTACTGTTGAAATTCATAACAATTTATAAAGCTTTATAAATTTTAATTACGAATCTTAACTGCCAGGATTCGTGCAAATACTGAATTAAATTTAGAATACAGAGATTTGAATATACCTGGATATTTTGCAACAAAACATTAACTGAATTAGTCTAAAGTTTCTGAGCACTCAAAGTGTCGTGCTTCTACCGGTATCCACACGCACACAAACTGATCTGACTTAGTATGCTATTACCAATGAGATCAAATCTCAGAAGCTGTCAAGACGAACGATTTGTCTCTGCCTCTTTTCTCTTCGGGTTTCGTTAATCTCTCTTAGGTTAATCACAATTAACCTTATCGATATATATACACATTTGTTAATACGTTAACAATAAACATACACACTTAATGTGTCTTAGTGGGCCAAGTCCAATTACATGATTCTGTGTGAATTATTTGCAATTTACATTAATCACTTTAATTAAATATAAGTAGTTTATTTATATGTATATCATATATAACATATAAATAACCACACATATATTAAACCCCAATAAACTTATATGATCCAATTCGCTTAGATGTTTGACCCTGTAGGATTATATAACATTAGCAATAGATTCATAAACCATAGATTATAAGCGGTCTCTAGCAAAACATTATAACCACCTAATATTATATAATTGTTAAACCTTTAACGTTACAACTTCACTAAAGTAAATACAGAAGATTTTAGGACATTCCCAACACTAACCTGCACCATATTAGAAAACACCAAGATACTACTTTTGAATAGATACAAATTGATTTCATTACAAGATAGCTTTTATAGACACGTAAATTCTGATTGAAGATTTTCTCATAATAAGATTTTTGGAATTCACAGGCGACATATTTAATTGATCCACAAAGTCACTTCATGTTCAAGCTTTCAGTTCATTAAAATTCAAATTTGGTGTGGATGTGCCACCAACTTACCACCCACACATTTAATTGATCCATATGGGAAAGTTTTTCTCCAGTGCCACATCATCTTTATTTTTAAAACTAAATTTTTTATTATTAAATATTAATCATATAATAATCAATAATAATTAGTCATCTAATAATAGCTACAACCAAATTATAAAGTAGATAGAAGTTTAAAAATGAGATTTTCAAACGTTACTTAAATCTCACAAACTTTGTAAGAGCTGAATTAACGGTCTTAATAGATGATATTTGATAGAGAACTTGTCAAAGATAACATTTGGTAAAAAATTGTCCAAGATGTGCGAATGAGCTTCATTTCCATTCAAATTTATTTTTTAATATATTTTATCTATTAATAAACAATAAAATTATTTTAAGAACTAAATTTAGAAGATAATTATTATGTAGATAATACAATAGCATTAAACTCATAAAGTTTAAAAGATTGTCAGTTTACGATAATAATAGAAAATGTTGAATAATACATGGCATGCAAATATACTAACTTTTTTTTTTTTTTGTCGGAAATATACTAACTAAAATAACTCTTACTGTCTCCATAGCTCATAAGAAAACTTATTAAAATTTCTATTAAATCTAAAAAAAGTAAAGGGTAATTGCCCTCAAAAACCTAAATGCACCCTAATATTAAGGACATCTTCAAATGACACTCTATAACTTCAAATTTGAAGTTTTTTCTCTTCCAAATGGACAATTCAAAACTTCAAATTTTAAGTGTTACTTTCTCACACTTCAAATATGAAGTGTCTACTATCTCACACTTCAAATTTGAAGTGTCATCTTTTTATTATATTTTAGTCCATAGATTTATTTATTTAATATTATTAAGTTGTATAATTATTATCTTGGTACCAACACTTTTATGGTTTATTTTAAATGTATACTAATTTATGTATCTTATATTTAGAAAGATAAAAATTAAAGTTATAATATTAAAATATGAGAAATATCACATACCATTAATATTTTTTTAAAAAACATCAAGGAAATTTAATACAAAAGAGGGCGATAAAAATTTTTATAACACACAAATTTTACCCAATTATAAATATCACAACAAACTAATTAATACCCACTTAAATTGGATCCACTACCTCCAAGATCATCAAAATATTGCCGGAAAAAATTGGTTTTTGATTTTTCTATGATGTTATTGGTATGTCTTCTAATAATTACGTAATTTATATATAATATAATGTCTTATTAATAGAAATTGCATCTTATAATTAAATGATGGATGTTTTATATTTATGTATAAAATTGTATGATGTTAATTAATTGTGAACAAAAATATGGACCATATTCCAAAATACACACTTTTGATACTTCAAATTTTGAAGTGTTGCCTTTGGAGAAAAACACATGACACTTCAAATGTGACACTTCAAATTTGAAGTGTCCCTTTGAAGATGCTCTAATTAATTAACCACTACCCATAACCTTACCCTCCCCCCCCCCCCNTACTATATTATCCCTCTGTATCTCTCCTCCCCCTCTCTCACTCTCTCTTCTTCTCACGCTCTCTCACTCTCTTCTTCTCACCCATTCGTAATATACAGACTATTTCGAGTATACGAACTACTTAACTTTTATTTTTGGGTTTATGGTATATATTTTGGGTTTAAGGTTTAAGTTTTGTGTTTGGGGGTTATGATAATTGTTCACTGGGGTTTAAGGTTTATATTTTGAGTTTAGGGTTTATTTTTGGGTTTATATTTTGGGGTTTTAGATTTATATTTTGGGGTTTTGAGTTTATATTTTTGGGTTTATATTGAGTTTATATTTGGGGGTTTCGGGTTTTTATTTTGGGGATTTTGATTTATATTTTGGGGTTTTGGGTTTATTTTTAGATTTTGAGTTTATTTTTTAGGGTTACTATTCACTACATTATCACTTTTGGGGTTTGGAGTTTGTATACATAGGTAGTCTGACTATTATGTTCAGTAGTCCGACTATTCCTGAGTTTATATTTTATTAATCAATTTTACTATTCACGATTAAAAAAATATAAATCCGTTTTATAACATTTAATCTTGTTTGATGTAGAAAAATATATGTGTTTTTAATGCAAGATTGTGTAATTTGATTTTTTGTATTTATATGTTTTAATTTAAAACTAGGAGAGGGGATGAATTTACTAAAAATATTGAAAAAGATTATAAAAAGAAAGAAGAACAAGGATCAAGTGGTCTAGTGGTTGTGTCACCGTTGTTGCGAACCTGGCCACTCACAGAGCGAATGTATTTGCTCCTATTTGTAGAGTTTAGGCTACTGGGCCGACCAGTTGTGGCCCAGATATTAATGTGAAAAAAAGAAGGAGAGAGAAAGGACATGTTCGAGATATAGCAGTATATTGTTTTCAGAAATCTAATTATATTCACTTTGGTTATTTTGCTAATGTTGAAGCTACTAGTTGTTTTCTCACTTATTCACCCAAAAGTAAATTGACTGTGGTATTTGTATCTTTTTTTTTTTTAAAGGGAGGTTAAATATGAAACTTAATAAGAAATACCGCATTAAAAACATAGAAATCCTTGAAACAAAAAAAAAAAACTCTAAAACACTTATCTTGAATCGGATGAGTACTATTTTAGTATGTGATATCTATATATATATATATATAATGAATTCACTCATCATCGCTTAAATAAAGAAAGATGGACTATGATTTTAGAATAAATTTTTATACGTAATGAATTTTAAAACACTATTTTGTATTTATACACATAATATATTATTATATGTATATATACTATTGCATGTAGTTGAATCTTATAGCATAATTAATTGAATATATTTTGCAAGTATTCTTAGAATGCAATGTGTATAAAAAGTATATTTAAATAGAACATAATAAAATCATGTATACAAATATTAATATTTGATAAAATATAAGGCTAATATTATGAGTGGTTTTCTTGTCACCCAAAAACAGCTAAAAAATAAATTACAGCGCTTGAAAGAGAGAAAAATGTTTTTGAGAAATCCAGGTCGGCAATGATGTACTACTGAGGGAGAAAAGCTTCCTCCTTCTACGTGCTTCACATGCTAGAGAGTCTGCATGCATATTTGATCGTCTCGGGCAATAAAGAAGACGGAAATAAGATATGCTGTCTTATACTTGATCGAATCTGTTAGTTCTGAGACAAAAGATGGCCATTTAGATGGATAATACATCATGTTGATCAAATCAATGGAATTTGTGAAGAAAACCTCGTAGGTACACTTCATTGTATGTAAACATTTCAAAGCCCATAGAAGACTTAGAAGTTCAACATGTAATGGCGATAAAAAATTATATAAACCTCTAATCCTAGAAAGTTTCATTTCCCTTGCGGAAGATTGCATAACCCAATCTAATCCACAATGAGGGTCCTCCTATTTCATGATCCATTGATAAAACACATCTTAGCTGAAGTAGCTAACTGCAAGTGGTTCTCGACCCGAGTGTCGGAAATCGAACGTCGCACCTGTTCAGGTGGCTGTTGAAAAGCTATCATCCAATCCTTTGCTTCTTTCACCACTGTTTGGATTGTATCGGGTGGTTCCCAATTTTTTAATTATTAAAGAGCTTTTTATTCAGAGCTTTCCATATATACCATAGAATCTAGATAAATTCATTTGACGATTCTATGGAAGGTAAATTACTCTTTGTGGATGAGAGGAGGTATGACATATTTTCCAGCAAATGGGCTGAACGAAAAACCCCCAGACCATGAGGAAAACTCGAGAGGGCCCAAGATTGAAGAGCTGGAGGACATAAGAATAAATCATGATTCACAGTTTCATAAGCATCACCACACCGACAACATATACTGTCCACATGGATATTCCTATATGCCAGCTGGGTGTTCACAGATATAGCTCCAATAATAGTTACCACATAAAGTGTTTCGGCTTAGATGGTGCGTTGAGATGCCACACTTGTTTCTTAAGCTTATGTGTAAACGGTAATTGCGTATGAAACTGTAATTCCTCATCAAGAGTGGATACAAGTTGGTCATATCCAAACTTAACAGTATATTGTCCATTCTTTGTGAAATGCCAGCAAAAACCATCCTCTGTAAACCGCGACGATTGAAGACTGGGGATTTTAGTTACATATGCCGAGAGGAAGAGTTTTTTTCCAGAATGAGTGTTCTCCATGTCGTTCCATCCCCTTGTAATAGATCTGCTCCCATCAATTATGGGAAAACTCCTGGAATAAGTGGTTCCGGAGGATGGGGATAAACTCTAGGAACCCAGTTGTCCCTCCACACCTTGGTTTTGTCTCTCTTACCAATAGTGCGTCATAACCCCTTCGCTAACAAATCTCACACACCCCAAATACTCTGCCACCCATATGATGGTCGTGTAGGTTTTTTGCCTAGAAAGGTACATGATTCTGGAAAAATCTTCCACAAAAGACTTTGGCCAGAAGGGAATCTGGCTTCTGAAATATTCTCCATATTTGTTTAGCCAATAGTCCTTGATTAAAAAATTCCAGAGACTTAAAATCTAGGCCCCATAAATATTTTGGAAGGAAAATTTTTTTCCAGGCTAGCCAATGGATGCCCCTGGAACCGGGCTTGGAACTCCACCAAAACGCAGAAATTGCACTAGTGAGTTTATTGAGTAAGCTTTTTAGGAGGCGATAAAATGACATTACATAAGTCGGGAGGGCTTGGGAAACCGATTTAATCATTATTTCTTTACCACATTTTGAGAGAAATTTAGCTGATCATCCATTGATACGACTATTCAATCTATCCATGACATAGGCGAAGATGTGCGCCTTGGATCCCTTTAGTTGTTCAGGTATCCCTAAACTTGCCTTTCCTGCCATCTGCTTGAATATCCAGCCGATATTTTAGAATCTTTCGGTGGTGACATGGAACCTTCTTTCCGAAGAAAACTATGGATTTGTTATAGTTAATACACTGGCCGGAGGCACCCCCATAGAGCTTCAAAATATTCGCAATTGTTTCACATTCGACTAGCGTAGCTCTGCAAAAGAGAAGGTCATCGTTAGTAAATAATAAATGGGAGACTGACAGGCAAGCCATCGCCATTTTAATACCCCTCAGCGTACCCCGAGTTTCAGCCACACACAAATTGGCAATAAGCACCTCAGTGCATAATATGAAAAGATATGGATATAGAGGGTCTCCTTGAAAGACACCCCGAAAAGGTTTAATATAACCTTTTGGTTTCCCATTAATAATCACTCGATACGAGACCGAGGTAGCACACAACATAATCCAGTTGATCCACTTAGCCGCGAAACCCATTTTTATCATAAAAGCTTGGAGAAAACGCCATTCCACTTGGTCATAAACTTTACTCATGTTTGTCTTAATTGTCATATTATCCCTTATGCAGTGGTCCTTGGAGTTCAAAGCGTGAAAGGATTCTTGAGCTACAAGGATATTATCATATATAATTCGGCCATGAACAAAAGTTGATTTCTTTTCCGATATGAAGTTTGGTAGAATAACCTTCAAACGTTAACATAAAAATTTTGAAATAATCTTATAGATGACATTGCAAAGACTTATTGGACGAAAGTCTTGCATCTCCTTTGGTCGATCAACCTTTGGAATCAAACAAATGTTTGTTTCATTAATACGTTCATCAAAAGTTCCGGTCTCCATAAAATTCTGCACCATTTGTACCACTTGATTACCAACAATATGCCAGTATTTTTGAAAAAACAGCGCTGTCATCCCATCAGGACCATGAGTTTTTTTTGGAGACATCTCAAAAAGAGCGCTTCGAATCTCCGCGTGGGTAAAAGGCTGCGTAAGTCGTTCGTTCATATCCTTAGATAATGAACACTGAGTAGTTCGAGAGCTTGGTCCAAATTAACTCCGCTAGATTGTGAGAAAAGATTATGAAAATACTATGTTGCTATCTTTTCAATAGCCTCTTTATCCTCTGTCCAAACACCACTCGCATTTAGTAAACCTGAAATGCAGTTTTTCGCACGTCGTTGTTGCGTGGAAGCATGAAAAAATTTGTATGTTTATCCTATTCCCGGAGCCATGTCACCCGACTCTTTTGCTTCCAAAAAAATTATTCACCCATCATAGCCGTACGCAGATGTTCTGCCAGAGTCGCGATTTCTTGACTATAAACCGAGTCATTCGAGTGTGCAGAATTGATCTTAATTTTAAGAGATTCAGTATCCAGAGATGAATTGAACTTCTCCTCTTGACGCCAACGGTAAATGCGTCCCCGAAAATTCTTAATTTTATCGTACATTATGGGTAGGATACCAAAATCCGCACGATCCCACCCTTCTCTCACAACTCCTTCAAAATTGTTCATTATAGACCACCTTTTATCGAACCAGAATTGATGTGAACCCCGGTTAATTCGACTATTGACACTGATAAGCAAAGGTCGATGATCTAATCCAAGAAATTTTAGGTACTCAACATAAGAATGTGAAAATAAGGCATGCCACTCTTCATTGCCCATTTCCTTGTCTAAGCGACATCAGACTGAGTTTTGACCCCGTCTCCCAACCCAGGAAAAGTAATTTTATGTGAATGGAAAATCAATCATCCCACAAATTAGCATATTAATCTAAAATCAAGGAAGGATGATTCCGGTCTAGTTCAACCACCATGTTTTTCTGAGTGATTAATAATTTCGTCAGAGCCACCCTCCATTGCCCATGGATCCGATCGATGCAGACCGATTCATTTTAAACTCTCCCACACCATTTCACGTTTAGAAATAACAGGATCTCCATAAATGAAAGAAATTAAACGGTCCCAGACCGATTCATTTTAAACGCTCTCAGACTATTTCACGTTTAGAAATAAAAGGATCTCCATAAACAAAAGACATTAAACGCTCCTAGACCGATTTGTTTTAAATGCTCCCAGATTATTGCGCTTGGAGGTCTTCCATAAAAGAACGAGATTTCTTGGTTTCCATAAGAAAAATCACCCCAAAGAAAAATGTACGCCGAAATTCCCTCAAGCGCCTAACCGCCAAGAAGCTTCCCGCTCCTTGACAGTTCCAACTCATAATTATTTATCTGGCCTGGTGGTATGTCCTTAACCACTTGGCTTTCAAAATTCCCCGAAGAACTCCTCTCCTTAGGGACCGCCTCTGGGATCGACGGTAAGTTCATCATACTATCAGCTTCTCCTCCTGTAACCTGCAACATTTGTTTTAAACACTTAGAAACACGATAAGGTGAGTGCCCAATCTTCTTTCGTGGTTGAAGCATCTTTGAATATTTTTCTTTCTTCTAAGGACTGACTTCATTCGTCATCTCTGGAATCAAAATTCCTTTGAGAGGAGAAATAATATCTTCAAAAGAATGCAACAGCCTGACACTTTTCATTGGGTTTTCAGGAATCATAGCACCTCCGCCTTCTCCTCAAAACTCACTTGGGAAGAACTTCGTCCTCAGGCAGCGAAGAAAGACTGGGCATTCATGGTTTGGTTCAAAGGACACTCGCCCAAACTTTCTTTCACGACTTGGGCTACGAACCTTGGTAGGCTGCCAACTAAAGACAGACCGATATGATGGGGAATCTTCCAAAGCTGGAGCTCTCTTTTAACTTGGACCACTCATTCCTCGACTTCAGCTCCCTCCCTTCTCTGCAAATTAGCTTCACACTCACTCATCTATGCAGTTTGGAGACAAAGAAACAATGTTCTGCACAATGCCCAGAGTATTCCCAGCGATACTATCTTTATGATGATTGATAAAGAAGTGCGCAATATGATTACAACAAGAAGATCTTGGCAAAAATTCCGATCACTGATGGCCAAATGGCTGTACTACTCTCTCACAAGTTATGCTCTGATTTGATGATTGTTAAGTTTCCTTGTTTTTTTAAATTTTTCTGGCAAGTAAACTGCTTTAGGATCTTGTATCCCCATTCATTATATATGATATTCACATTTTACCAAAAAAAAGAGTGCAATACTTTGTCCGAATTATTCCTTGCAGAGACCATAATTGACTTTTGTGCATATATCTTAATAGTGGGATGGGCTGGCCCAATTAGGGATTGCGATTCTCCCATGACTTGAATTTCCTCAGTGGACTTGATTACATCACTTGTCTTTGCCAAAATTTGGCCATCTATTTTCCCCTCCAAGTTGTTCCAAAAATAGCCAAACCCCATTCTCTCGTGGACCCGAAATCATGAGTCGGGATAGTAGGACAGAAGGACAATTCTTGCAAAGATGGATCTGCGTGATGGGCCTGAGGATTCATCAAATTGAGCCCAATTTCACCATTCCTCTTTGCCTTTTCCGAAGCAGGAGTCAATTGCTGAAATAGATTTAATGAAGCTCAATCTAGTCTTTGTAGATCTAACAAAATGCATATGATCCCATTTAGACTCTCTTTAAAAAATAATGAA
>OVBE01012235.1:0-13549 GCA_900406425.1 Iberis pinnata
CGTAACAACCTCGGATTTGGTCAAAGGGGGTTGACTGGAAACAGGGTGTTACAGCTTCAATTTGCAATTTTTTTAGATTGTTTTCATTAGGATTCTCTCCTTCTTGGCTTGCATCCAACATGGTTCCTATCAAAAACAAAAGTTCAAGTGATAGGTTAGCACAAATGTCTAGCCGAAGCTTTATCTCTTGATCTTTTCTCTCAAGTGTTTGACGCTCAAAGGTTGTGAATCCAAAGTTCAGCAAGGAACAACGACAGTCTTTTTAAGTTGGTCCCCACCCAAGAAAAGATAGAAAGATTGCAAGATCTTCTTTTAGCAAAGAGCTTTATCACCAAAGCCGGATTTCTCCTCGGCCTTTTGTTTTTTTTTAATACTTGGTTGGCCTCTTTGCTTGATTATAGATAGAAAGAAAAGAAAGTGTTTCCCAATGTTTTTAAAAGTACGAAAACTCAAACCACTTATCAGTTTCCCTCAAATCTGCTCTGATACCACTTGATGAGTCCCTTGATGCAAATAGCTTTTTTGCGAATCTATGAGGGCTGATTATTTGGCCACCGGGAGGTTTTTAGTCCCAAACTCGGCTTTGGGAGGTTTTTAGTCCCAAAATTACTTGAGTGATGAAATGAGATGGAAGATGGTTGAGGTTTGAATGAAGATGATCTTCAACACTAGTTTGCGGATTAACTAAGTGTTTGTCCGAAGCTCCTACAGACCATGAGATTACTCCCACAACAAAAGGGTCTACTAGGAAATGTTTATACCCTTCGAGAACCAACTCGGGGACGCAGTGTTCAAAGATGAACAAATGATTCACTTGTGTTTGAAGAAGTTTTTAACAAAAGAGTGAATGAGTTTTATTAGAAAATAACTTGAGTTTTTAAAGGAAAAACAAAGAATACCAAGAGACTAGTTCTTTACACGAAATGAGATTCTTAGAATTCTTAAGAGTTGATAAATAATAAGTTGAAGACTTTGAATGACTCCTTGTCTTCGAAACCGTGTTGACCACTTGGTTTAGTCCAAACCAAACCACAAATCAATTCCTTCATTTTCTTGGTTTGGGATCTTGTGATTGGGCCTTTGTATGCCCAAACTTCTTCTCCTTTAAGTCCAGAATCATTCGAGTCCTCCTTTGGCCCATAAGCCAAGTCTTGATCACGAGCTAGCTTCTTCGGGCCACAATCTAGGTCTCTCGGCCATTCTTCTCTTGCTACTTCCTTATCCTTTTCAAAAGTATTCTTTGAAGCTTTGTTGAACTCCTGGTTGAAATTGGCTCGAGACTTCTCCATGTTTGGTCGAGCATCTTGAAATCGTGGTCCCGCATTCTTACCGAATGATCGAGCCAAACTTGGCTCGGGCCAGGTCTTCTTGGGCCTAGATGAGTTATCCTCGACCAAATTGTCTTTTCCCTCAGGCCAAAGTGTGTCCTTACCCCAAATTAGGTTCCTTGTAACTTTTGGGTGGGAGGAAAATACCTTGGCCCAGGGAGATTGGTTTCCGGGCCAAGCTGAGCCGTAAGTCTCATGCGATGGCTTAGTTCTTCGGGTTTCTGGCCAGGTCTTCTCGGCATGGTCTTCTTCTTTCTCGACCAAGTCTTCGATTGGCTCGGGCCATATTGAGTCTTCTTCTAAGCTAATCCATCCTCGATCCATTCCCCATCTTTCCAAGTTATCTCCTGGCTTGGGCCGGGTCATATCACATAGTTACCTTAGTATATTTTTCGAGTTCGCCACTTCGTTCTATGTATCAATAAAATAGGGTTGAGGAAACCTAGGATAATCACCATCATGTAGTCTCGTATTGTCCATCAAATTAAAATCTTCTCTTTGTAATTAAAACATTTGTAGATCACAACATTTATGAGTAGAATGAGGTGTTTATCCTCCTAGATATGTGAATACAAACACCATATTATAGGGTTTGATATTTCCTTTGAAGTGTGTACTAAATTCATCATCACCGTCTAGGAAAGCTTGCAAAAGATCCGGTGATGAACAAATAAAAATGGTATTGTGATTGTCCCTCAAAAAATACACATGAGCTTCTTAAAATTTCTCATTTCAATAATATGTTTTTTTTTGTTAAAGGATTTACTATTGAAATTGATAAGAGTTTACAAGGCCAAGCCCAACCCAAAATCAGATTACAAAATACCCATTAGTGAAAAGAACCAGAAAGGAACCAAGATTAAGACTGAACCAAGTAGAATTGAACCGGATGGTGTTGGACCAAGTGATTAATTGCGCGAGTGAAGTAATTAATGGCAGACAGCTGTGAAGTCCAACCGTTTTCTAAGAATAATTGAGGAAGGGGACAATGAATTAGACCTGAGAGAGACGCTTGTTGCGAAACCAGTGAAGATGTGCGATGAGAGAGGCGATTTGGGTGAAGGAGTAGATGCATGTTAGCCGGATTGGTGAAGGAACCATTGCTGAAGCAGATCGGAAGCCGTGGAAGGAGATCGATCCCGGGTGGAGGAGATCCTGTTTCGGATAAGTTGCTGTAGCTATGAGAAGAGAGAATCAGAGGATCGGGAGTGTCTGTGGTGAAGTCGGTTGTTCCGTTCTCGCCAGAGAAGATAGATCGACGCTTGGAAGCAGAGTAGAAGAAGGATCTTGGTGGATTTGGATGCTTGCGGGCTGTGAAGGTGTGTTTGAACATCAGGCCAAGAGCGAGGCACTTGAACACCGCATGCATGCCCAGATCAGGACCATAAAGCCTAGCTATAATGGCATTCAAAGAAGAGATGGCTACGGGATTCAGCATGTAAGTTGCAAAGGAGACAGTTTGGGTTTATAGTAATTCCCCAGCTTATCATTCTGTCTTTTGTAGGGCATCTGTTGAGGAAAAAGAGCCAAGTTAAGAAGGAGTGTTTTAGCACACGATGGGAGAACCATACGAGATTGTACCAGGAGACAACAGGGTAGGGATCTCGCAAATGCTTGTAAATTATCGATAATATGCTTGAATGAGTAGATCCCTTCAGTAACCATTCGTATCTGTCTTCCAGGTGATTGAGGGAGATAGTAGAGAGGTGAACCTGAAGCGATACTTGGGTTTCCGAACGGGCCGGAGGTAAGGACCATGCTTCATTAGTCCATAAATCGGCCATGGTTGTGGTTAGTGGTAAGCCCATTCTCATTAGCGTATTAGGGCCGAGGAAAGAAAGGACATCACCCATGGAGCTCCAATTGTCTGACCAGAAATTACAGGTACGTCCATTGCCAATTATGCATTTGATCCAAGGAAAGATCGTGGTCCTGACTTTGAGAAGTCGATTGACTAGCCAGGAGAAACTCTGTCTGGGTTTGAGTCGCCAAAATTTGCTTAGGTTGTTGCCTAATATGTATCTTCTAAACCAGGCTACCCAAACTGAACCCGATTTGAAGAAAAGCATCCAGATGAGGCGAAGGGAAGCTGCTTGGGACCATGTAGTGAGGTCTCTTAAACCTAGTCCACCTTCTTTTTTGGGTCTAGTAATCGAGTCCCATGAAATCCTAGCACCTGAACCATTAATGTTCTCTATACGTCCCTGCCACAGGAAAGCAGAGAATAGAGAGTTTATCTGTTTGAAGCATTGCTTAGGGAAAACTACTGCAGAGGTCCAGAGTCCTGTGATGCTAGCAATGACTGAAGATAAGAGCTGAATTCGGCCTGAAAATGAAAGAAATCTAGATGTCCAGGAATTTAACTTTGTTTTGATTTTTTGCAGGAGCGGTTCACAGTCCAGTAGCGACAACTTTTTAGGACTCAGAGGTAGACCCAGGTACCTCACTGGCAATTGACTATGGCATATGCCAACCTCTTCTTCTATGCGTTTGATTTCCTCCTGCGAGATTCTGGTTGAGTAAAAATTTGTTTTTTGCAGGTTTACAGCGAGACCCGAAGCTTCCTCAAATCTGTTAAGGATGCTAAAGATGTTCTTTATTGATTGTAGCTTTCCATCAGTGAATATAAGGAGATCGTCTGCGAAAGCCAAGCGAGTGATCTGATCTTCATTGCACTTAAAATGGTAACCGAATAGTCCTTGCTGAGCTCCCTGATTTAAAAGTAAGGATAGAAAATTCATCGCAATGACAAAAAGGTAGGGGGACAATGGGTCCCCTTGACGTAAACCACGTTTCCCTTTAAAAAACCCATTAACTGTGCCATTAAACCCAACACTGAAATTTGAAGTGCGAATACAAGCTTCAATCCATCTAACTAGTGTCTCTGGTAAATCCAAGACTCTTAACCCTTTGAAAATGAAATCCCGGTTTAGTGTATCAAAAGCCTTAGCAATATCAATCTTTATTGTAATGCCTTGGGGACCTCTAGTCTTATGGTAGCCCTGGATAATTTCTGTTGCAAGCAGGGAGTTTTCTAATAACAATCTGCCCTTGACAAAAGCTGACTAATTCTTCTCAATAATTAATGGCATATTCAGTTTTAGTCTGGCAACAAGTAGATGAGAAATGACCTTATATAGGGTATTGCAACAGGAAATAGGCCGATAGTCTGTTATAGTAGCAGCCCCTTGTTTTTTAGGGATCATGGCTAATATAGTACTGTTGACTGCTGCAGGGAGGAAGGAGGATCGAAAGAACTGGTGGATTGCTGTTAGAACATCTCTACCAATTATTGACCAGCCACTTTTAAAGAAACCAGAGGTAAATCCATCAGGTCCAGGCGCCTTGTTCGGATTGAGTTTGAACAGAGTACTGATAATCTCTATGTCAGATGGGGGAATGGCCATGGATGTTTTTTGCTGAGAGTTGCATCTGAAAGTAGTTAAAGCAGAGAGCCAAAGGAGAGAGCAATGGGACGGGGGGGACAGATTCAGGTGCTAGAACAGCTTTGAAGTGATCAACTGCTCGAGAGGCAATGATGTGTGGATCCACTGTGATGTTACCATCAGGTAGTGTGAGGATGCGCATAGCATTGAAAGCGTTCCTTGATTTGTTAATTTTGTGGAAAAAGGCTGTGTTTTGGTCCCCTTCCTTTAACCAGTTGATGCGTGATTTCTGTTTGAAATACTTTTCATCTATATCTTTTAGGAACATCCACTTGTCAATAAGTGCCAGCTGATATTGGATTAGTTGTGGGGTAGGGGATGAAAGAACCCGAACCTGCACAATTTGTAACAAACTGTTAGCTATAGTCACTCTCTTTTGAATTTGTGAAAAGTTATGTTTTGATAGTGTTTTAAGCTCTCGTTTGATTGAGTTTAATCTGATATACAGGTCTGCAAGTGCCCCAGTCCGGGATTCTGTGCTTCCAGAGAGATTCCATGCTGCATCCAGGGTGGTAATGAAATGAGGGTGGCTGGTAAGGAAGTTGAAGAACTTAAAGGGTTTGGTTCCAGTTTGGGGTAGGGGGGGGTGCGAAGTTGACAAGGCAAGGAGAGTGGTCTGAAAAGTCTGGGGCAAGAAAGGTGGCTGAGCTGTTAGGGAAAGAGTCCATCCAGGTCATGTTGATAAGTGAGCGATCCAGTTTTTTGCAGATAGGGTGGCTTGGATTCTGATCTGACCAGGTGAAGGGAGGTCCATTGAATTTCATATCGAACAGTTCGAGTTGTTGAAAAGTGTCTCTGAGATATCTCATGTCTGCTGTGATGTGATCAACTGTAGGTGAAGAGTGTTCATTCGGGTGAATAATCTGGTTGAAGTCACCTCCCACTAACCAAGGCTTTGTGGAAAGCTGGAGAGGTTGTGACATATCAAGGAGCTCACACCATAGTTGGATTCGTTCTTCATTTAAATTAGACGCATAGATGGCAGTAAGGGGGAGTTGTTTAGGAACCCAAATAGCTTTAGTAAGGGGGCAAAATTTGATGCCGTGGCCGATTTTTTTGCAGTGTAGACAGGTTGGAGGAGTCCAAGGGTAGACAGCTTGTACCATGAATTTGTTGCCATTCTGCTTTTTGATTTCCAAGATGGATGGGAGTGGTTTGGTGATATCAGCTTCAATTTTAACATGGGCAACTGATGGATCCACAACATTCAAGGTAAAATCATCCATTTCCTTTGGGTCGCCTATGAGACTAGCAATCCAATTGAGGCCTTCTTGATGGTAGAGGTCTAGGGGAACACCTTTCAGATGCGCCCAGAGCTGGGCAGTGTTGAATTTCATATCCGATAAAGGTTTGCCCCAAGGCGCAACTGCAAACATACATTCGCCAATGTGATATTTCTTTTCTAGAACCTTTTGCCGGATGTGATCATTAGGGATTCTGATTAACATGGAATTTGTTGCAGGAGTGACATGAATTTCCAGTTTGGAGTTTTTGTCCCACATGTGGTTTAGGATGCCAATAATCTGACCAATAGGAGGTGTTTTTCCTGAGAATTTCCCGAGGATAAAGTCTTTTCGGAGGGTGGCACCTGTTTGGAAGACGGAGTCGGGAATGACAATGGTTGGGGTGCCGTCTATATTGAAGGAAGGAGAGGCGACTCGTCTAAGAGTTTTGTCAGTAGAGGACTTCAGTCTAGAGGCCCACGTTTGAGGTAGAGTTGGGTCTAAGGGGGGTGAAGATGTGGGTGAAAGAGGAGGTTGAGTGTTTGTCGGAGGGGGTGAGATTGGTGAAGAGGTCAGAATGGTTGTAGGAGGTAAGGGGGGAGCGCTAGATGCAGGGATTGCCGAGGTTTCAGAGATTAGTGGAGATTTGCTATTGAAATGCAGAAATGGGATATTAGGGTTTTGCAAGTGGACAGCACGTTTAGCAGCTAGTTCAGCAATGGAGAAAGAAGTGAGGTCTTTGGTTGGACCAAACTGGACTGGCAGTCCGAGAACAACAAGAGAGGGGTCAATTGAACCAAAAGTTGGAGTGGAGGGAGGGGAGGAGGGAGGGGACGAGTGGTAAGAGGAGATAGGAAAGATTGGGGAAAGTGATGGGAAATTAGAGGCGTTTAGGTTTGTTATGGGGCTGGAAGGAGGAGGAAGAGGGTCTGGGTTGAGGACGCCGGAGCTGGCGCCGGGAGTCTCGCCGGAAGCACTACCACGAGATAACCAGGGATTCATTGCAGGAGCCGTTCTCTGATTTTCAATAAGATTTTTTTCTTAATAATATGTTGATCAATTACATAATTACACTATATTTTTCACATTTGTATGTCTTATTACCATATCATTGCAACCTGCAAAAGTTAATTATAATATCTTTAGACGGACTGTAATATTAAAATGTACTAATGTAATGCAAACTTTATTTAACATATCTCTAGACATACTGTAATATTTGAATGGAGTATGCAAACTTTATTTAACACTAGATCAATAACCGTGTGCACACACAGGCTTTTTTTTAACATTTTTTTCTAGTTTCTACTAGGGGTTATTCTTCGCTACGCGCAAATTTTTCTTCAACAAAATTATATTATTTTTTATACCTATGTTTTTATTTTTTAGAGAATTATATTGTTGCAATATATCATAATTAGATATATAAATAATTTAAGTTATGATTGAAAATGATTTTATATTTGAATTTTTAAAGTTTTATATAATGTGAAATGAGGTTGTTTTAAAATTTTAAAATATATTTTAATTAACAATATTTTTTCTGTTAATTAAATTATTTGATTACTTATATATTTTCATTTATTTAAGTTTAGTTTTTAAAAAAGCTTCTGGTACTGGTTTTATATATTTCAATCCCTTCAAAATATGCATTAAAAATTTAGTTTTGGCTTTGTCCTTGTTTTTTTACAACAAAATACTTTTATTAAATGAAAAAAATACATAAATTTTTTTTTGTTTATAATTTTTTATTGTATAACTTACTTTTATAATTTTATAAAGTGAGGAATTTTTATTTTTTGTTGTGTAAATATTTTTTTTACCAGAATGTGGATTATGAAATTAATCTATATATTATACAGCTAGATGTACTTGTTTACACGCGACACATTATAAATTTTGATTAAACTATTTTCTTCGTTACATCCAATAGTGCATAACTAAAACTATTTTCTCTACACTTAGATTGATTTGCATACAACAATAACATATTTAATTATTTAATTAAAGGAAAAAGTATCATGATATTTTCTGTTCTAAAAGTAAAATTTAGATATTGTCACTCATTCGAATATTAGTTTTTAATTTTGTATAAATAAATTCGTCATTTTTTTTTGTACAAACATATATTAAATTCTTCTATATTATTGGGTTAATAATACTTATCACAACACCTTCGCTCACATGTTACACTTTTCTTCTACATATATACGTAGGCTACATTCACATGGTTTCACCATATTGTCTTATGATTAAACTCAAAATGCTATAGACACAAGATTTAAAAACAACGGGTAAGACAAACGAGAAGAAAGATTTGGCTTCAGAGCATGCATGAAGTGATGAAGATAAAACTCTTAATTTTAGCCATCATTATCTCACTAATTCTCATCATTGTGCTCTCGGTTTTTCATGGCTTCAAGTGTTCAAATCACAAAAACTTCATAGCCCTCTTGTCTTGAGATATCTTTCCCAATACTACGAACTATTTATCCTGAATTGTTCTATTGATTGGAGAAAACACTATGGCCGTAACATAAAATCTCTAACCTTTATCAAATCATCTTAATTTCTCCTAAGTTAGGTTCTTTCAACACAGAATGCAATATTCTTCTCTCATTCTCTTTAATCATACCTAACAAATCTCTTTCTTTAACGTTTGTTCCAATTTAGAAAAAAATTTGAGCATGTAGAAAGATTGACAATACAAAAGTGTATATTATGTTAAGTTTAAAATTCTTACCATTCGAGTGTGTTTTGGTTAAGCTATCTCCTCATCTCTAGCGGTTTTGCTTCACAAACCTTTGGTATCATCTAATAGATATTGAAAAATTGTATTTATAGGAAATGAGATTTCCGAGCTCACCTATACCTAGAGAAGAAGCAAATAAAAGAGAAGATTGTTTGTGTTAGCATCAGATGATTCATGACACAATTTACACTATAGAAAATCATTCAACTTTCATTCCTTGAATTTATTAAGACAAGAAACAACTTTCCTAACTATACCGTAGAAGTCAATAACCGAGAAACTAAATATAAGAAACTGAGGTAGACATCAAGCATAAGATATCTTATGTGAAACATTGTAGCTGCAGATACTATAGACAACCGTTGGTACATATTTGGGGTGAAGTATAAGGAATTTATTACGTCATTGTAAAGTTCAATAATTATACCTTCTCTCTCAAGCTTCTCATCTGTTTTTCTTCATTTAAACATCTCCCTCCCTTGTACAATCTTCCGAACGTATACGCTGGTAAAATATTCTTTTAGAGAAAAGACAACTAAACAAAAACAAAAAGAATGGTAAGACTAAAATCGTGAAACTCCATAACTTTACGTGTGTTAGCTTTTTTTGTTAGCTCTCAACGACTCTTAATTAAGTATCCACTTCCGTAGATGCAAAATCATAAATCACTGAAAGAAAATGACATTACGTACAAAATATTCACAGGTTATGTAACTAAATATGAATACTCACAACTTGATTCAAATAAACCATGAATTAATAAACAAAAGTGATGGAGCAAAAGCAAGAAATTTTCCCTTTGTTAATTGATGATATCAGAGATGTAGGTAGATAGGTTAAACATCTTAAATCGATCATGGTTTAGATGTCACCAATGAATAATCCTCAAACGGGAGATTAAAAGCTTTGCACACTCAATTTGCATCGATTAGTTTTGCTTCTTGAATGTTGATCAAATAACAGTAGATTAATGCATTTACGGAAGATGATATGTCGAAAGCTTCTTCCGTCTCTTGTTAAGCCATGAAACTGTCCAATATTATTCCTAGCAAAATTACTGTACTTATCATGTAAACAGACTGGAAACTCTTCTTGCTTAGCTTCACCATTCTGCAAAAGATCTACGATCTACAAGCAAAAGAAAATGGACCAAATAACAATAACATTTATTCTCTTTTCTTCTGCAATATGCAAATTAAGAAAATAACAAAAACTCGTTAAGAAGAGTCATAGGTAGCTTCTACTTAAAGCCATGGATTCTAAGTTAGTTTTATGGCAATTTTTCTCAAGTATGTGTACCAATAGCTGCACAAACAACTCATAACTTCCTTTTCCAATGACCTCAAATATCCAATAACGGTTTGCATCACCATACTATGTGAAAAATGCCATCTATTTCATGTTCTGTTGGATCACACAAATATCACAAAGTTATCAAAATTGAGTAAATAAGCACTGCTCAAGATTGAGCGACACCAACCTTGTTCCCTTGATCTTGTTGTATCCTCTTCAAAGAAACTAACCTTCCTAAATTACGGGACAAACACAAAAGGCCAAGAAAGTATAAACACATACTGAATTTATCAGCAAAATCAACTTCGATCAAATCATAGAAACAAAACCACGCGACAACATTATCGCCTTCCTCAGATTCAAAATCTAAAACTCAACAACTTAAAACCCCTCAATATGATTTTGGAAGAGATAAAAAATTCACAATAATAATAAAAAGGGAGTGATCAAAGAGAATGAAAATTCTTCAAATCACAAAACCAAATTTAAAATTTCTAGAGACCAATACCCGATCAAGTTCTACAAAGAAAAAGTAAAAATATATGAAAGCAGATGAACAACAAAAACAAATCTTCAGAGGGGAAAAATGATAAAGAGATGAGTAACAAAAACTTGAGAGTCCAGTTTGTTACCTAAAAGTTTAGCCATCGCCATTGGACACTTCATTGTCTTCAGAAAGAGAGGACAAGAAGGCCGATTAAACGTCTTTTGGCTATATATCATTGGATAAAAGTAAAATAAACATAGGCTAAATAAAGTTTTTCAAAAGGTGTTAATTTTGGATAGGAAGATGAGAAGCCAAAATGACTTAATCGTAGAAGAGATCACATGAGGTTTTTAGCTGATGTGGCACACTTTTAGATAGTTAAGAAAATGCTGATGTGGAGGTATCTAGAGCCCTTCTAAACCTTCTTTTATATAATAGAATAGAATATTAAGATATGAAACAAAATTTAAAATGTGATAGATTTTTCTTTACATATTATTTATATGTACAATTTTCAGTCGTAGTTTGACTTCAAATATTATATATATGGGCATAGAGTTGGCCGGCTACAAATATATTGTGAAGAGCATTTGCATAAGCTGCCATGATTCCTTCAACTCCAACAACCTGGAAAAGACAAGATGATATGAACCAATGTCAAAATTAACATGTAGCTTCGAGAATGCGATGTTTCTTGGCTCTAAACAGTTATGTGTAGTTCTATATAAGTTAAAAGCCTGAGACACAAAACCATCTCATGTTCTTTGTCCAAAACTCCAAATAGGAAAACACCTATGGGAATCCTAAAACTGAATGACCTCTCATAGCTGCTTCCATAATAGCCTGAAAAAAGAAACCATATATATCAATTAAGGCAACAATGAAGAGAGAGACAGTATACACGTAAGAATGAACTCGAAGGTCTTATATTCAAACTAATAGCACATATTTATTATGATAAGCCATTATCGAGAAAACTTATATTGAACTTGTGAAAAATGGTACCTGTTAAAATGCGTTTAATTTGCTTAATGGAGTAATGTAGTGTAGAGAACTTGGAGTTCAAGGATCACCATTGGATGCTGGAACACAGTTTCAGTTTTAAAATTTTTAAGACTTTCTAAAACGATAAGTACATATAAACAAAGTACAAAGTGTATCACCAGTGAAGTCAACTGCAACCATAAAATTAAGTTCAAAGCCGCTGGATATGTAATCAAGAAAATTGTACTGGACTTTCTTCACAAAACATCCCACAAAAATTTGACCTTTCAGAACCTAAAAAATAACCCTCTTGAGATTTTAGTCAAGTGGTATGAGTTAATAACATACTTTCGGCTGTGGATAACAGATGGATAGGCGAAGTTTGCAACTTCTTCTCGTAGACAAGTCTATCCAATTCTCAGCTATAGATTTATGTCTTTCTGCAAAGTTCAGTAGAATTGTCGATAACAAAGAAAAATATACAGTGAGACTTTTGCATATTAGTAAAACATGTTACCCAATAAGCTCATGATTCTCATTACTATTGAAATCAAAGCATTATGTGATCAATTGATTTTTCTCTATAGACAAAAAAATTTAACAGAATGGTTTCTCAAGGCATCGTTAAATTACAGTACAATAAACTTAATTTGCTTCGGAATTGCTGCATAGTCAAGCTCACAAGTCTACAAATATCTAAATGCGAAGCTATTAGGTTTATATCCCACTTACACCATTGTTTAACCAAATCTACGCCATCAGAAATCCTTTACCGTGATAAAAGCCATTAGGAAGCAAGTTTTTTTGCGTCTGCACAAAAGTCATTAGGAAGCAAGTTAAGCGTGAAAATATTAAAACCACAGCCAAGTTTCATCATCTTCCCATAAGTAGTTAAAGCAAGAGGGAGTTTACGGGAGCAACTGAAAGGAGCAACTGAAATGGGTTATGAAAATATTGTTAACTATATGTTATTATGTGAAATTACCAACTTATGCATATGCTCGCCCACATATATGCCAACATTATACTTCTTCATCTTTGCGATGACACTCAATCATTTATTGAAATAAACAATCAAAGGGAAATGCGGAGACTATATATTTTCTTCCATTCTAAAAAGATTCAAAAATGCAAAACCAAAAACCAGAAGAAGAAATTGAGTATGCAAAAAAATGAGATTACCTTGTCACCGAGATAGACTTAGAAGGAGCTTTGTTAATTAGAGTTTTAAGCTTATTTGATAATCAAGAAAACAATCAAATTCTACGATGTTTGAAACACAACAAAACAATAATAATAAAACAAAATCCAATAATAAAACGAAACCCTTACCTCATGAAAAATGAAAATACCATGGAGAAAAACAGGAGCTCTTAAATGGAAGAAATAAAGAGAGAAGAAGGAATCGATACATAAATGGAGACGATTCCGATTTTCGAAGCGCCTCTTTGATTGGAAGAGAAAATGTTTCATTCGAAGCAAGTTCTCGGTAAGCTTTTATGGATTGAATCGACCTTTCTCCACTGATAATTTAATGACCTGTCTAGTAAAGCTACGTGTCAAGCTCTTGTCTTTGGAAGGGAATAGCTGACGTGTCAACTTGTGGGACAAAAACTCTCTCTTTATATTATAGATACCCCTATTTCTAATTTTTGATGGAATAATGTTTATGATAGTCGGGATTTTTCGGTTTGAAAACGGTATCAATTCCTATTATACTATCATATCGTTGTAGTGATAATAGGTGTCAATCCAAATGGATGATGCTATTAACCATTCTAGATGCAATGGATACTCTTAATTCAAGTTAAGTATGAAAATTGGGGGTTTCTAACAAGTCCTAAGTAAACGAACATGCATAGAAGGAAAAAGACGTGGAAAACGAAACCTATAAAAATAAATTCTAAGGAAAGAAAGCATGCAAGGTAAAAAAAGGGAATGAAATAAAGGTAAGTGCAATCAATGGGGGAAGCNAAATAAAGGTAAGTGCAATCAATGGGGGAAGCAGTTCCTGGGGGTAAGGGTTATTGCCTGGT
>OVBE01012237.1:0-12511 GCA_900406425.1 Iberis pinnata
TTCTTCTTCAGCACTGACAAAATCAGGTAATAGGAAGAGTCCTTGGATATTCAAATCGGAGTCAACCAGAGAAACTGGGACACAATCATTCACCTGCGTCTAAGCAATCGCATCCCACAAGTTTCAATCTACCAATAACAATAACAGTTTCTCTCCATATATTATATCTAATAACAAGCAATTCCATGGAGTTTAACTACAGAATCGCAATTATGATCCATTGACACCCACCAATTGATTAAGAAACATGCTAATCTGAAGGGAAGTACCTCGGAAACTGATTGAAGAACCGAATATCGAATATGCAAAGTCCGTCCATCGAGGTCTGGACATGACCGACCACCTAAGGCTTCTAAAGCGGCTTTCGCCGATAAATGGTCCACGAAAGAGACGATGACACGAACGCCGCTATCGTCTGCCGCGTAGATGCCCTTCACTTCCCCGAAAGCAGCAAACACCACGGCAATCGCGTCGTGTGATAATCCAACCGCTGGTCCACAATTTGCGACGTACAAATTGGAGGACCTCGATTCACCGGCATCGAAGGAAGGCGATGAGGGTGTCGGACGGGCGAATCGCGGGTTAACCATTATAGTACCCACAAACCACAACTGACTGAGATTTAACGGCGGCATTACTTCGCCGTACGTTTTGTAAATAGGCCATTCACCTAAACGATGCCGTGTTGCTAAACACGACTATTTTTAAGGAGAAATTGTGTCTATTGTCCCTATAAATTATGTGAAATTGAAGATGTCTCCGTTATAATTATATTTTAGTTTTCTATTAGTTTTAAAAGGTTACATCACTAGTTCTTTTTGACTTTTTCCATCTATTATTTTTTCTTTTGAATTTTAGAGTTCTTTAATTTCCTACGTAAAGTTAGATTGACCTTTACCCATCCAATCTTTTTTTCCCTGAATTTTAGAGCTCCTTAATTTTTTATTTGAACTTATATTGTTTTTTACCCGACTCCCTCAACTATTCATTCTTATCATTTTACCCCCAAATGATTTAGAACATTAATTTGCTATTTAAATTAGTGTTCTAAATCTCTTTGGGGGGTAAAATGATGAGAACGAATAGTTGAAGGGGTCGGGTAAGGACCAATCTAAGTTCATGTGAAAAATTAAGGAGCTCCAAAGTTCAAAGGGAAAAAGATTGGATGGGCAAAATTGAGGGTGCGAGTAAAATGCAATCTAAGTTCATGTGGGAAATTAAAGAGCTCCAAAGTTCAAAGGAAAAAGATTGGATGGAAAAAGTTGAGGAGACTAGTTAAGTCAACCCATTTTTAAATCGTAATATCGGTAAAATACTAACAAACCGGATTAAATGATGATATATATAAAAAAACCAAGTTCCAAACCCACATATTCAATGATCTGCATGATCTATTGGGTTAAACACGATATCTTTTCTTTTCCCTCTTTTTAAGTATCGATTAAAGAACTCTTCCTCTTTTTAGTTCCGATTCGCAATTTTTCTATCTCTCTCGCAAAACTAGGAGAACTAGGGAAAAAACCACAACCATCGAGAGGTAAGGTTCTTCACTCTTTTGATTTACGTTTTCGAAGTGTTATATATCGTAAAATCGCGAAACTTGAAGTTGATTAGGTTTCATTCAATGTAGCATCGTCTCTCTCGATTCGGTTATAGAGTGTGCATAATCGGTTGTTTCTCTGGTAAGAAGTGAAAATGGCAAAGACACGATTGACTAGGGAGAAGAGAATGAAATGTGTGGAGGATAAAACTTCTCCAATAAAAGAAGTTCCAGAGATTGAAGATGGAATAGAAGAGCACGAGAACGAGGCAAACGAGACGGTTAAGAACACAAAGTCAATTGAAGGTGAAGTAAAAAAGAACGAGGTGAACGAGGCGGTTGAGAACACAAAATCGGTTGAAGATAAAGTAGAAGAGAACGAGGACGAGGCAAACCCGATTGAAGACGGAGTAGAAGAAAATGAAGATGGAGTATAAGAGAATGAGGAGAACTCCTCATAACATGAACAAGAGACAAATTCACTCTTCAACACTAAACAATACATGTGACATTCGCGTCTGAAGTGTATGATGACATTGTTGCTCATTCTATCCTGCCAAAACCATTGAATACCATTCATTATGCATAAATAAATCATCCCTACAAAATTAATTCGTAAGCATAAACTTTTAAAGTTATACTAGTATTACTAGTTATACCACAATTATCAGTAATACTAGTTTCACCATTCTCCTACTCAGTTCAAGTCATAATGGACTCGAAGAACAAAGTGCAACATCTAAATCCATTCAAATAAGGTTTCCCAGCTCATTCAAGAGCTTTCCAATCTCCCGTTAAACTTACCTGTTTTGAAGGAGGATCGAGGCAGAGCAACTTTCGAGTGGGCCTTAATCAGCGGTGAAGACTGAGCCAGAGCAGCTTTCGAGTGGGAGAGGAGAGTCAGAGAAGGAGGTCGCTCTTTGCCGTGTCATCTCTCCATCGGGACACAAAAATGAAACCGCAACTCAATCTCATACTGCCAAATACAACAAACGCTTTTGTTTTTAATTTCTTATTTAATTTTTTTTTAGACTAATTTTGTAATTGCAAGTCTTTTAACGAATATGAGTGATATGTAGATTTTTAAAAGATTTAAGTGACTAATTGTGTTGAAGAACGACAATAGAAATGATGGCTCATTTATAAGCCGGACACATTTGCAATAAACATGTGGGCTGGTTCTGAACCAAACAGACTTATGGTCCAATTCTAAGATGTCCTTCTCTCCTTTAATTTTTTTTTCATTTGCCCTTTTTCCATATGGTGGATTATGTAACCTGAAATAAATAATCGATCTAAGCTCGGTCAAATAGGTGGAACTGAAAAGAAAACAAGAACATTGAAAAGGTACAAAGGAAAAAGTTGACGTAAAATGTAAATATCTTTAGCAATTTAAGGAAAAAAAGCAGACGCAAACAAATAAGAAATTAGAACTCCCGTCAAAGTAAGCTCAAAATAAACTCGAGAAATAAACCAAAACAAAAATGCCTATCTAACATAAAAGGATCATGAGCAAACTGAAAAAGACTAGAAGATCCGAAGGAGCGCCAGAAACTGGGAAACGCTTAAATATCTCCTATAGTGAAATGAAGACTACCTCACAACTAAGGACAACAGATGATGAACCAGCAAGATTACCTCATAGTGCCACCAAAACACACCGAACTTTCGACAAAGGCTGTATTTCAGAAATTGGGACGCCAAAAGAAACCAAAACAAAAAGAGATCTCAGCCAGCCCAACTAAGTATAGAGAAGGAGCGAAACTACATTGACCCTAGACAAACTGAACACCAACAGAGCTGCCAACCAGCTGAAAGGGACGACACCGAAACAGGTGAACCAACACAACTCCAAAAGCAAATGATTTGCAAGGAAAGATGAAACAAAAATCTAACTAGGAACAAATTTGAGCAAACATTTAGCAAGGACCTCGGAACCCAGACCCCAGTAAAACCGTTGAACTTGAAAAACCACAACTCATCCTGCTCTAAATTGAACCAAATCGCACTCCCTCATGCTACAACCTAACATTGGAACTGAGCCGAAGAGAAAGCGCGAACGCAAAAGACCATCGCCACCAGTGAGAGCTGGCCATTACGGGGATACCACCAATGGAACAGAACTTCGTTATAGCCACTATCTTTCTAGCTGAACATGTTCAAGGAACTAGACACAACGAACACAACTAGGCACACCGAGACCCCACGAAACCAAAGCACTGCAGAGATCCACTTAAGCATTGCTACAAAACAAGTTCCAAACCCAAGGAGGCCAAAGAGGGTTGGATTGATGATGAACTGTAACCGCATACAAAATAAAAATCACTATAAAAGACGGAAGGTAAAAAAACTAAAAATCGGGAGGAGATGATACCAGCATCACCAACCGATACCAGCATCACCAACCGGCCCGACTTCGATGAATTTTGAGATTAGGGTTCTCTCCTAAAAAATTGTGCCTCAATGGAAATGAAAAAGAAAATTTTTTCATTCACTCTTGTTATAACTTACATTTTTATTATTGTTTTTATTCCAATTTTTTTGTCAAAAAGACCGATTATCCTTTCAACTTTTCAAAATTTTTTAATCAAAGCAACATTATTTTGAGATCATCCATGAAAATATAAAATTATTTGCGAGTCGAAACATAAACGGGTTAAAAGAAATTTTCGGGTAAAAAATGGATCTTTGAAAAAACTTATGATTTTTATTTTTTTAATTTTATTTCTTCTTTGTAATTGCGTTTTTCTTTTTCTCTTGGTTTTGGTGTCTAATTTTTTAATTTGAAGTGGATTTGAGTTCAAATTCGTTTTGGAACATAAGAAGCAATAAATATATTTAAAAATATCTGTAAGTTTATGCTGTGTCGAAAATGTTTACCTATTGATAAAAATTAGAGTTTCAATAAGTTTAGATTAAGAATTTTCAAATATGATGTAAAATTAGGATTGAAAATTATTAATTTTATGAACTTAGTGTTTCATGTATTGTTAGGAATTTGTGAGAATTGGAGATTCAAATAAATTAGTTTAAAAATTTTAGTGGATTTTGCTTCCAAAATTTCATTTCTTGTGGTTCTTTACACCAATGAACATTTGCACCTCACATTCTCTTTAGAGCACTAAACATTCGTGACATCCCGCTGGCAAACAGGTTAAGAATTGGCTTTAGAAATGTACTTGAGATTTTGTGTTGGTACCGCGCTTTATCTATACTAGGCCCAATCATTTATTGAGATCTATTGCCACCCATCAACATTATAAGAAAACAAGTCAAATTATGACCGGAGAAACCGACAGATTTAATTCCATCGATAAAATTGACGGAAAATTGACCAAAAAAGGTCTGTCAATAAAGTTATCGACGGCTTAAATCTGTCGATAAAAACCAACGGAAACCCGACGGAATATTACCAATGGAATCACTTCCATCGATTTTTCATCGGTTTTCTGGACGAAATTTTCCCGTTTAAAAGTAACCGTTTTTAGCCGTTGCCAAACGGCTATATTCGTAGGTATCGACGGAACATCCGTCGGAATTCCGTCGATAAATTATTCTATAAATTCAACACCCCTCTTATTTCCAACTTCACAACCAAACTTATAAAATGTCTACTCCTCCTTATTTGCGATCATGGATGGATGGTGAAAGAATGAAACTCGAGACAAAGCTTTTGAACGAGGAATATGCAAATGGTGTTATGGAGTTCATGGAATTACCATATCGACAACCTCGAGCAAATGGCAGTCGTAAGTTAACATGTCCATTTTCTTTATGTTGGAATTCTCACAATATCATGATAGATATAGTATGAAGTCACTTATATGTAAAAGGTTTTATGTCGAGTTATAAGATTTGGTATTTACGTGGATAACGACATGATATTGTTGCTAGTAGTAGCGGTAGTGCACCATTGGCCGATAGGATAGAGGAACCTAGAACATAATTATATTTTGGGGGACCTATAGTTTAGATGGTTAATAACGTTTATAGAGAAAGTATAGAGTCAGCGCAAGTTTCGAATGAAGAACCTAATTTAGAAGCACAACGGTTTTTTATATGCTAGACGCGACGAATGAGCAGTTATATAGAGGATGCTAGACGTGGCAAATGAGCCATTATATTCGCGTAGAAAACTTGGAAAATATGATCCTTTCATTCTTGCTACACAAGCGGATCAGGTACAATATTTGTATTTTGAAAACAGAATAAAATTCAGTATTTTCTTATGTATAACATACATATTCAACAATTGTGCAGGTATCTTACACCACATACCCACGTATCTCAGCTAGGAACGATCATTGGATAACGATAACACAAGTAAATCCAAGGACAATGATAGAAGGCGTTTATGAGCATAACCCGTTACAACCAATTGGCAATGGTTTACTAGCTGAGATTGAACCTTCTATGGAAGTCAATCTTGTGGTGGACTTCAGTGGCTTCAGTGATTTTAATGTCGGTATACATGACGTGAATGAAGAATCCAGTAACGGATTTGAAGATCACACAGATTCTTCTCCATCATATTATTTGAGTTGATTTCAATTAGGTTTTATATTATATTTTATATATTTATATGAGATTGATACTTTTTGTATTTTAGGCATATTTTAAAATATTTTGTTTTTCATTTTCGAATATATATAATTTAAATGTTAATCATTTGAACATACTTATATTTTTAACACTCAAATTCAATATTTATTATTTTAACATTTATTTAGTTTTAGTAACAATAAATATATGTACGAATGATAATTGCTAATGTATCAAACTTGAAATTCAGGGTAATCGACGGATTAACCATATTTGTCGATAATCCGTCGATTATCCAAAGTTTTCAGACATGCCCCCGACAGAGAAGGAAGTTTGGTTATACTATTTTGCAGAGAGATATTTTTAAAAAAATATTAACTTAGATATATAATTACTAACATTAAATCTTTTAATCATATAGCAAGAATTCAACTGGAGACCTTCCATTACCCCTCTAGTGTGAACAGATTTCAGGGCTAAAGCGACGAGGACTTACCCTAACCACGCGTATTAGTGGAAGGACGCCTGGTACAAGACAGGAAAGAAGCACGTAAACATGCCCCAAGAGCTCCTTACTCCCTTCATAGCGTACTGGGAAATGAAAAAGACTAAAGACAAATCAACAACGAACAAGAACAACCGGCATAGCGATCGAGAAGGTAGGGAGATGTCGATTAGCAACGCTTGTGCTAGGAATTCGTTCACCCGACAATATGATCTGGTATGATTTATAACTTTAATATAGTAAATTATTTGTTTCAATTAATACTAACATTAAAATTTAATGTGTTGAACAGCGAATGAGGAGTGGACACGAGTCGTCGCCCATTGAGATCATAGAGGATCTCCACACGAACAAGGCGACTGGAGAAATTCAGGACCCTCTAGCTCGGGAATTGGTCGAGAGGTCTAAAAAACATTTCGAAGAGATCCGGTCTACTCAGACATCTGAGAATGGTGACGACATCCCCCTTGAGACGCAATATGAAGTAGTGACTCAGGTAAATAATATTTAAATTTAATTACATACTATTACATATTATTGATATTAATACAATATTGTTTTCTTTTTTTTTCATGCTACGAAGAAGTCCAAGGGTCGGATGTTCGAGCTGAAAGAGATCATTTTGAGGAGATGATGAGAAAGGAAGAGGAGATGGAGAGGATGAAGAAGGAGATGTAGGACCTTAAGGCTTCACAAGCGAAGGAGCTAGAGGAGATGAATGCGCTACAATCCCAGCGCGACGCTCAGATGGAGGCGATGCGGGCTTCACATGCTAGGATGGAAGAGTTAATGGCACGTTTCGGAAAGTAGTTTTATATATTTCTCGTTTTGTATAATTACTATCTTAATATTTAAAAAATATTTTTAATTAAATTTTTATTATTATTATTATTATTTTAATTCTAATTCTAATTAATTATTTTAATATAAATTAATTTTAATAAGATTATGATTTCTTTTTAAGTTCCATCGATAATCCGTCGATTTACTTTTTTATTTTTTTCCTAATCCGTCGAGAATCCATTGATGATAACCAACAGATTCTCGACGGATATTAATTGATTATCGACGGCTTGTAACCCAACGGATGAATCCCTCGGTTAATGGTAAGTTTCGGTCCATCGATAATTATAGATAGATTCTCTATATATACGCATTACCGACCATCTATAATCGATCAATTGTATCCGTCGAGAATCCATCGGGTTTGACCTATTATCGGCGTATATGTTTGTCAGTTTGTCCGTGTTTTTTGTAGTGCAAGGTAAGATAAAGAGCCCAAGCAAGCTAAAGGGTGTGAGCAGATAGTTTTCGGGGAATGCGGGTGATGAATAGGTCTTTAGCGTATGGAACGAGAAGAAGAAGATTTGATCGAGTCTTTCTTTGAAACTGCTAGGATAAGCTCGTATGATATTCAAGGATATAGTTATTCGAAAAATAGGGAATTTAATAAAGTTTTAAACATAACTATATATGTATAAATAGAACTAGAGAAGGGATCCGATCTCTGATCATTACTTTTGTAACATTCATCACTTTAATACAACTTATCCATTCTTGCAATTTTCCGAACCTTTTGAGTCCTTTGGATTCTTTTGTTCATTCGATCATTTACGACATATCATTTATTAGCTTGGAAAGATAATAAATGAAATCTCGAGAACTTTTCTTTTTTATTAATATAAATACTATTATGGTATTTGTCATCAACAATTTGGCATAGTGTGTGGGGAGTTTGAGAATTTCCAAGCTAAACATAGCACATCATGGCAGATCCCGAATTTTTCGCAAGCATCATATTTATTCGTGATATAATCAAATTAATATAGAGCAACAAGAAAATGTGAGCTAGACAATCCTTTCGTGACTCGACAAGCAAGACATTTCTTACAAGCAAATTGCGGAGAATTTGAACGGTCTGAGTGACTGAATGTCGCTGTGGCGGCAACTGAAAAGGGACCCCTGCCCTACGAAAAACACTAGAACGATGACAGACGATCTCCCAATTCGTAGGTTAACCTACAACACCCCACTCTCTACGAGGGCATCAGGTGGCAATGACCCAACAACAGCTAGCACATCGCGTAAGATGCATATAGGCCTGCTTGCACTAGGGATCAGATCCAAAAATATATGCAAAAATGAAGCAAATAGGGTATTCGATCCAAACGATGATCTCGATGAGTTAAATCTATTGGGCGAGCCCGATTTGAAAGAAAGCCTCGATGAGGTAGAAGCTTTGAAAAAGGCAAAAATGCCTATTAGAAAATGTTAAAACCGAGTTATATTAATAATCGAGATGACCATTTCATAATGTGAAGTCTTTTATTGAATATGTATACTTTTGATGTAAATTAGAAGGAAGTTTTTGTAATTTTTCCATGATAACTTTTTTCCCCGAAAATATTAGAAGTTATATACATATCTTCTTCACATTCTCATATGGAAACTGCAAACTAAGTATTAATCTTTGAAGTTATATATTTTTGAGAGTCAACAAATTCCTATTTGAATTTTGAGAATAAGGCATTATGTAAGGAAAATTTTGTTCCATTAGGCAGCTTAAAATTTGTTTTACTAGTTGATAGATGCAGTAACTTTAAGTTATTACTATTTACTTATGTGCTTGTAAGTAACCATGGTTTACTCTTGAGTAACCATGGTTATGTTTGATGTTTCCTTAGTCTACTATATATTATGGTTTTAGGGTTCTTGGGAGGTTTCTTTCAAGAATTTGAGTTAATCTTGTAAAGGGGGGGGGGGGGGGACAAAACTTCTAAAAAACCNTAATTTTTGAATATCTAATCTAAGAGGTTTTGATAAGCTACACTTATCAAATTGGTATTAGAGTAGTTACGGTTTGGAAAAAAAAACAAACAAAAAAATGGCTGATCTAGAGAAAGCTGTGAAAGAGATTTAGCAGAAAGAGAAAAGATGGAAGAAGCTTGCTATGGAGGCTCAAGGCCTCTTATATGAGTATTTGAGTTATAGTGAGAAACAGAAGATATCAGTTAGTAGTGAAGATACTAAAAGTGGACTCTGAGATATAAAGAAGAAAGAGAGGAAACAGTTAGAGGAAGAAAACATACATATTTCAACAAGAGAATGAATGCCCGCCAGCTATTCATTAAAATGATTATGGGAGTAAGTAGGAAAATGAGAGAAACAAAAGGCTCTAAGGGTCTTCAAAACCAGAAGAAGATCATGTCTAAAAATGAAAATGTTAGGGCATTGAAGCTTGGATATGGAAAGAACACATCCTAGATGAAGAAGAGAAAAAGAACAAAGTGGAAGTATAACTGTGTGTGTACTACACCCAACATGTATCTCTATCAACTAGCATGTGAGAAACTAGTGTCACTTGCTATGATTGTTAGGAAGAAGCTCTTGACAAAGTGGAAGATTCAAAAAGTCAAACACAAGCAGAAGAACCTGCTAAAGACAACAATGAAAAAGAGAGCCTTTGAACAACAATTCTTCTTTCATGAAAGTTACATACTTGAGCACAAGTATTGTAGTAATCACCTCAAGGTAGGGAGAAAAGAAAAACTGAGATTTCAAAGTGCCCACCATGTGTTTCATTCAAGAGTGTTGCATGGAAAACATTTTAATAAAAAGTGGAAGATTAGATGTACCAATTTCAGTACTTCCAAGTACAAAAGCAAGAAATTGGACCAAGCTAAACTACTCCAAATTTTGAAGCATAACAAGTTTAGAAGTCTCAAAATATTGGCACCAGGAGAATCCCAGGGAGGAAAGCCCATCTGTCAAGGTAGAAATTTGAGCACTACCCTAATGGCTAGTAAGATATGGACGTTGAAAGTACCTAAAAGAAAGAAACAAAAGTGAAGAAGAGGGTGGAAATGTCTTTAGAAGAACAAATCACAAGGTTCTTCAAAAGATTATTGGGAGGTGAACAACATGGACTGAAAAACCTAAGGAAAAGATGTTTTAGACTAATGGTAAGAGAAACAAGTTTAGACGTAAGCACAAGAAGAAAGTATTGATGTTCTTATCTTTTCATATGAGCATTTGTGTTGACCGAGTTTTCAGAACGGAAAAGAAGAATAAAACAAAGGAGGTGATGAAGGAATTGTTTTGCATATTTGGGCCAATTTTTCTTTCAGGAATTACAAGGAAGGGAAAAAAAATTTATGCACGGTCCAAGAAGATAAGTTACAGGGACCTGATGTGGATTTTTACAATTACATGCGTACGCATAGGAGATTATCATGCTATTGGAAGAAAATTCTATGTTGGGGTTCACAAAGAGAATTCATGAATGAAAGATCTCCATCATCCAGTTTCAATCTTCTTGGAAGAACATCAACCTCTAAAAAAGAAAGAGTTGACGAAAACTTATATCATAGAAAAACGAACCGTTGTGAGGTCTTACTTCATGGGAAGCTTATGGGATTGAATATGTCTAAATTGTTAGAAGCCTTCTTGATGAAACTGCCAACTCTCTTGGTTAATATGAATTGGAAAATGAAGAGGAATCATGGTGAAAAATGTCAAGAGAAAATACTATTGCTGAAAGTTATAGTTTCGATAATTGAAACAGGGATGGTTATGAGATACAAGCTAAGAAACAAAAGCCGATTCATGAAGAAATTTCTAGGATCACTTGCTCTTGAAATAGTAGGAATAAAAGCAAGGATAGTGAGGAAGGCAAGCTCCATAGACATCATTGATGGCAAGGTAGGTGCAACATTTGATAATGATATGTTGGTGTTCAGTTCAAGTGAAACAGGGGCTAAACTATTAAGGACCTGCCGAAGTTAGAAATATTCTACATGTGGGGAAGCCCTTTTTCCTTGTTCCCTTAATCGACACAATTTTCAGTCTCTCACCTAGAGGAAAAGGTGGATTTCAGACGGCAGGCTATTGATAGATGCAATAACTTTAAGAGTTATTACTATTTACTTATGTGCTTGTAAGTAACCATGAATATCTAATCTAAGAGGTTTTTATAAGCTATACTTATCACCAGTTCTTTTATCATGCCTACTGGTTTGTGTTGACAGTGACATTTGTCGGTTTTATATTAGAGAAATATATTTTCTTCATGAGAATAGTATGTGTTGTTCCATTGCATGGTATACAAATTTCTCTAGTATTATTTTGATGATGTTATGTTTGTATTGTACTCGTTGAAACGGAATTTCTCTCTAAGAGAACCTTGGATAACATACTATCAAAAAATTATCTCAGGCTAGGGCTGGGCTTTCGAGCATTCAGTTCGGTTCCGAGTCAAAATCATTCGGTTCCTAAATTTAAATACCCAATCGATTCTTTTTAAATTTTCGGTTCGATTATATGTTTGAGGAATCAAAAATTACCCAATTTTTTTGTTCTTAATCGGTACCGTGTATTTTAGACCTAGATTTTTTATAAATACCTAATACTAGAATAGAATACCCGAAAATTTAAGACGAAAGTACTCGATAATAGAATAAAATACCCAAAAGTTTAAAATGAAAAGTACCCGATAAAGAAAAAATACGCGATAAAACGAAAAAAAGTACCCGATAACAGAATTTACGAAGTAAACCTAACCGAAATATAAATGTGTATATATATTATTCGGGTATTCGGTTCTACCCATTGGTTCTCGGTTTAGTTTCGGTTTATTCCTAACACCCATGGTTCTTCATCTCATGAACTATTGGGTCATTTGGATGGAACCGGAACCGAACTGGAACCGTTTTTCAGTTCTTTGGTTTCGCTTTTTTTTCCCAACCCTATCTCAGGTAATACTCGGCATGAGCTTTAGTAAGAGGAGTGGCTAATTCAGATGCTTGGCCTGCTAGAACCTCACATATCTCATCTCTTGTTTTGATTCTCAATCGTTTCTCTGATTGGTATTTTATTATCGATCCAATGCATAGGAATAATGGTCTTATCTCATTGTCCTTAGTGTC
>OVBE01012238.1:0-13547 GCA_900406425.1 Iberis pinnata
GTGTAAAATGGGTAGATATTGATAGTTTGTGTATTAATATGGGCAAAAAATTTAGTTAGTGTATTAAGTTGGGTATTCGAATAATTCGTGTATTAAAAGGGTAATTAAAACACAATTTGTGTATTAAAATGGAATTTTCCCTAGTATATATTAATTTATTTTTGGTAACTTAATATATATTTTTGTATATTTATGCAATACCAATTAACATATTTATTTTTGTATATTTTCTTATTTTAATTCTTTACTAATTACAATTATATTACTAATATTTGATAATTATAATCCTATTCTAATAAACCATACATTTTTAATAATATCCAAGTTATAATTTTTTTTGCCAACCTTAGTTTATAAATAAATTTATATTTTATATGAAATTTTAACAACATTTACGTATATTATTTTTATTTTATCAATGAAAATATATATTATATAAATATTAAAGACATTTTAATTTTGTGTTTATATTTTACACATATTTTTAAATCAAACTATATTATTATTACTAGTAATAAACTTAAAATGTATATTTAATGTTTTCCACTTTTGTTTGTTTTATTTCTTACAAAGTTATTTGTTGGCATGTTTATATATATACATCATCTATTTAATTTAGTGGTGCATTAATTACGTTTTTCGATTTTCCTATTATGAATTGAACGGAACCAACTGACAAATTTTATGAAAATTAGTTTTTTTTTCCCGCATAATCTGCAAGTTATTATTTTCAGTTTTGTCTTTATTACTTTTTTATAAGTTTAAGAAAAAGTTTGTCTACTTGTTTTTCTTTTTTATTATTTTTATTATTTTTCATTTTTAAGTTTTCATATCAGTTTATCTAAATAAAATTGGGGTTTTTTTTTACAAATTTTCAAATAATATCAAGCTTTGATAAATGGTGGTAAGGTATCAATATATTGGTGTGCTTTATAAATTTTCAAATATTATATTTTATTGTTGTTTACGGATAAGATGAAGGTTGGTACTAGAATTTTTGTTTGTTTCATGCTAGTTATTTTATCTCATAGAAGTAAATTTAAATGTATAAAATATTGCTTGTTTGATATTTCATCGGGACTTTTAGCCAATTTTATTGGATTCTTTAATACTATTTTATGTAAATTTTAACAAATTTCACCTTGACATAAAATCAATCTCTACAAATTAATAGTTATGCACTTATCTAATTTCACGGGCATCATGCTTCTTTTAACATCGGAAGACTTGGAGTATGTCCAAGCAATGCTTGAACTTCTCTCTGATGACTGACTTAGTTAACATGTTAGTTGCATTCTCCGACATATGCCTATTTTCCAATAGAACTTCACATGGAGCTAAAAGTTCTCTAATCTTGTGAAACTTCACATCAATGTGTTTCGTCCTTACATGATACAACTGATTTTTTGCCAATAATAGAGCGTTTTGTCATATTTTGTCCTTCGGTCCACGTCATCTCTTTAGCCAATTCTGTTGGACCCTTTAATACTATTTTATGTCATATTTAACAAAATCCAAATGCATCAATCTCAATAACAAACACTTTATTGAAATATGAAAGTGTCAGTATCGGTGAAATTTTCATCGCATGTGTCAACCTATTAAACGCCTATAAGCTTTGTAACCATCTGAATTGATCTTTCTTTAACAAGTCTATCAAAGGTATGGCAATGTGAATTTAATGAATCCATGCAATCACTTCACTAAGATAGGTAATGACTAGTTATTCATATAAAATATATGGTCGAGATAATATATTTAAGGTGTCAAATAAGTAGTTCTGATTGTTGGAAAAAATTGTTACTCCACAAAAATTTGCCATACAATTTCCAAATGTTCATCATGTTCTTAAACTTTTTTTATTTTTGTAGTTGAAGATATCATCGAAGAAAAGTAACACAAAATTTTCTTGAAAATTGTTTGAAATTTTTTTTTATCAACACTTAAAAAGTTGTTGGTGCATTCATTAAATCGAGGTACAATGTCCTTATTAGATTATTACTCTAAAAAGGTTAGTCTTTAGAAATAATTATCTTGCAGAAAGAACTTAGTGGAAAGTGGAGGTTGCAAATGTTCTCAAGTTATGTGGCTACTTGATAATTTTGAAACAACTTGCATCATACAATTTCTTATAGTACTTTACGATAATTTCTCAAACATTAGAGGTCAGATCCTGAATATGAAGTCTCGTCCATCCTTATCATATATGTACAACATGCTTGAATCCGATTAATCTCAAGGACAAAGGATAATATCATATCATAATCCATATGCATTTCAAGTCAAGAAAAAATTCAGAAAGTTTGATAGCAATTTACAGAAACCTCGACTTTTATGTACACATTGTGGCTTACAAGGTCATCTAATAGGCAACTGCTACAAAATTAATGGTTATTCTCCTAGTTGGAAACCAAAGAATCAATGTATGCAATCTCAACAGTTCAATACCAATCTTGCTATCACAGGTTATTCACAACAACATGAAAAAGGTGTCAACCTTTCTTCTGATCAGATTCAACATCTAGTTGCATACTTGAGCTCAGTCCAATTATTTGGTACAATCTATCCCCATACATTTTGTTCAATATCAAGGGAAAATAGTTTCTATTTCCATTAGTTATTAGATAATATAGTGAACATGAATAAATGGATAATAGATTCATGAGCATCTCATCATGTTTCTTATTATAAAATTTATTTCAAACCTTTACACATTTCTATGATACTAATGTCAATTAAATTGTTGTCAAGATTAATGGTCTTGGTATTATCAAGGTCACTGAAACGTTATCATTCATGAAGTGTTATTCATACCTCAATTCAAGTTTCATATATTGAGCATTAGTGCATTAACTACACACATGAGTTGTGGCACAATCAATTGAGGATCTTACAAAGGCATTGACGGTTGGAAAGGGTTACTTGGTTTCATATTTGTGTTTTCTAGATTTAGTGGATAAGAATATTCCCAAAGCATCTCCATCAGTTTTTCTTCAAGCCTCAATTGATTCACACATATGGCACAAGCGTCTTGGTTATCTTACTTACTTATCAAAAGTCGAAGTTTCTAGCTAATATTCTTTATATTTCACATGTAAAAGTTAAACTCTAAGTCCAAAACATTGTAGCAGAACAATGATTGGTTGCGGCATGTAGACAAGAACACCAAGACGTGGTTAGTCTGATGGTGAAGAAAAACGAGCCATCAAGTGAAGCGTATGTGGCTCTTGCTAGTGCACGATATGTGGCACAATCAATTGATTGTATGCGTCATAGAATAGTTATGTGTTAACATTATGGTAACCAAGGTCATGAAAAAGATATATGCTGGTAGATGATAGGATATCATGTGGTCTAGGCGGCCAAGATGAAGCTATTAGTGGTCAAGGTCGTGGGCAAGCTACATCGCATGCCCCAAGCTCCAATAACTCGTCCTTTCTTGAGTTTACTGAGCAATAGTGGAAATCTTTGTCAAAATTACTCGATGAAAAGATATCTCACTCTGATCTTTTTTCTGGTACGAAAGTCCATGGCGATATAATTCTTGATACATGTGCATCATACCATAAAACCAAAGATATATCGTGACTTTACGAGGTTTAAAACACCTCACCGTGTTCAAAATTTTTTTACCGATGGAAGTAAAACGATGTCTCTTAGTAAAGGGATCCTTAAAGTATCTGATACTTTAAGTTTATCTAATGTCTTATTTGTATTTGACCTCAATAGTATCTTGTTCTCGCTGTCAACGCTGTTAAAACAAACGAATTGTATTGCTATGTTTACTGATACACTTTGCATCTTATAGGACTGTTAAACGAGAATTTTGATTGGAGCCCGTGAGGAACGTGATGGGTGTACTATTCTATGGATGTTATGGTTGCAAGAATTCATAAGGCAACAACATATGTTGATTCTGTGTTATGGCATCAAAGGCTAGAACATCCTTCGTTTTTTGTGCTTTCATTTTTACCTTTATTTCATGGTCATTCAGCTTGCACTATTTTTTGTGATATTTTTTTCGTGCAAAGAAAACTCATGAAGTTTTTCTAGATAATTATAATAGAATAAAAGAGTGTTTTTCATTAATTTATTGTGATGTTTGGAGTCCATATCGAGGTCCTTCTACAATTGGTGCAGTTTATTCTCTTACCATTGTTGATGACTATTATAGGACAGTTTGAACGTTTTGATGCTAGAAAAGTCAAAAGTCCAAAAAATTCTTCATAATTTCTTGGCCTAAAGTGAACGAAAATTCTAGAAGAAGGTCAAAATCGTTCGTAATGACAATGTGACTGAGTTCATGTGTTTATCTTCCTTATTCAAACAACAAAGGAATCGTCCATCAGACTTCTTATGTGGCAACTCCTCAACAAATGGACGTGTCGAAAAGAAACATAGACACATACTCAATGTTGCATGCACTTTGTTATTTCAAGTTAACCTGCCTGATAAGTTTTTGGGAGAATCAATACTTACCACTGCTTATGTCATAAATAGAACTCCCTCGGCAATTCACAATGGAAAATACCCTTTTGAAATCTTGTATGACGAACCACCATCGTACTCTCAGCTGCGAGTATTTGGTTGTGAATGCTACACTCGCCGTATTTCTCAAGACAAAGAAAAATTTTGCGAACGAAATAGACGTTGCATAATTCTCGGGTATAGGAAAGAAGGGGTGGAAAGTTTTTGATCTTGAACGAGAAGAAATTGTGATTTCTTGTGATGTTATCTTTCATTTTCCATACTCGACATCTTCAACACCTTATGCGCCTTCACCTCTTCCTTTTGTTGCAGCTCATACTCCACCGCTTCTTCATGAGTATCGTGTGATGGACGGCATGGAGAGCTTTGTATCGATATTGCAAGCTCTGTATGACTTAGCTATTATGCCTATACCTTTTGCGATGTTACTTGACCAAGAAGATAATGTCGATCCTTCACTTAGGTTGCCAGTTTTGTCGGCTTCTCTGATTGTTGCTCAGCAGCGACATGGTTCTAAAGATAGAACTTAGTCGACTCATTTACGTGAAATTTTCCATTATAATAGCATCGCCTCATCGTGACCCCATCCTCACTCCTCCGACTCCACATCTTCCTCCATGGTCCAAGGTACGTCTTTCAACCCATTGAATCACTTTATCTCTGATAAATTTTTTACTCCAGGACATCGAGCATCCCTTACAGTTTTAATCAACAAAACTGAACCAAAACATTACAAGGATGTCGTGAAATCTTATGTATGGCGTAAGATAATGTATGATGAGATTACCGCTTTGGAGACAAATCAGACTTGGAATCTTGTTGAGTTGCCATCTCACAAGACAGCTATGGGTAGTCAATGGGATTTCAAAGTTAAATACAATGTTGACGGTTCCATTGAATGCTATAAGGCACCCTTGTTGGTTCAAGACAATAATAAAAAAGAGGGGAAGACTATACATATACTTCTGCGCCTATTGTCAAGATGACCATGGTTCAAACTCATCTACGCAAGTTGCTACTAGATAATGGAAAGTATATTAGTTGGATGTTCATAATGTCTTCTTGCATTGAGATTTAGATGAGGAGGTGTATATGAAGTTACCACTAGGTTTTCGTCATACTTATCCTTATAAAGTTTGTCATTTGAAGAAGTCTTTATATGCTTTGAAGAATCTCCTAGATGTTGGTTCAAGAAGCTTTCATATGCATTGCTAAAGTTTGGTTTTCAAAAATCTTATGATGACTACTCCTTGTTATCTTACATGAAGGATAACATTGAGCTTCAGGTCTTGGTTTACGTTGATGATCTACTAATATGTGATAATGATGATGTGATAATCTACTAATATGTGATAATAATGAAGAAGTTCCTAGATGTTGGTTCAAGAAGCTTTCGGATGCATTGCTAAAGTTTGGTTTTCAAAAATCTTATGATGACTACTCCTTGTTCTCTTACATGAAGGATAACATTGAGCTTTAGGTCTTGGTTTACGTCGATGATCTACTAATATGTGATAATGATGATGCGGTGTTAACTAGTTTTAAATTTTATGTTTCTTTGCTAAGAAGGATCTAAGTCATCTCAAGTATTTTTTAGGCATTCAAGTGAGTCGAGGGAAGGATGGCTTTTATATTTAACAGCGCAAATATGCGCTTGAAATATTCTCGGACACCAGCTATCTCAGCTCCAAACCATCACTAACTCCTCTTGAAAAAAATCACTAACTTGCACTTGTCGATGGCCTATTGGCAACTTATTGGGCGCTTAATTTCCCTCACTCATACACGGCCGAGCTTAGATACTCGGTACATGTCCTATCTTAGTTCATGCAAGCATCTAGAGAAACACATTGGATAGCCACACTTCATGTTGTTAATTTTTTGAAAGGATCTCTGGGACAAGGCATTCTTCTTAGTTTTTCGTCTGATCTTTCTCTAAAGGTTTATTGTGATTCAGATTGGGCATGTTGTCCACTTACTAGCCCTTCTCTCATTGCCTTTGTGGTATTGTTGGGTGGTTCTCCGATTTCTTGGAAGACTAAGAAGCAACAAACCATTTCTCATTCATCGACAGAAGCAAAATATCGAGGTATGATTGCTGCATTAAGAGAAATCAAGTGGCTATGAAGCCTGTTGCACGGATTGGGTATTGAACATCAAGCTCATGTTCATCTCTTTTGTGATAGTAAACTTGTTTTTCACGTCGCTGCAAATCCTGTGTTTCAAGAGCTCACCAAGCACATTGAGAATAATTGTCATCCAATCTATGATGTTGCTCGTGATGGTCTCATCTCCACTCATCATATTTGAAATAATGAGCAATTGGCCAACATCCTTACTAAGGAACTTGGACGTGACTAGTTTGAGCCCATACTTTTCAAGTTGGACGTTCGAAATTTACACGCTCTAACTCGAAGAGGAGTATTGGGATAAACATACTCTATGTTTATCACACCCTAGATTTTAGGATGTTTCCTATTATTGGTTGACTTTATCTTATTTTACCTATTAGAATTAGGAAATCAAGTTGTGTTCTATACATAATTCTACACATATTGTGAAGTTTGAGATATATTAACGAAGCTTTTTTTATCCAACTCAAGTTTGACATCTATTATCCAAGCTTAGATCATCTCCATTGGAAAAACCTCCAAAAGTTTCTTAACTAATTTTTTATTAGTTTTTTTCAAATTTTTATACACTTAAGAAACTTTGTATTTATTTATTGATTTTGCTGTCCATTGGTAGAACCTGAGGGGTTCTTAATAATTTTTTTTTAAAAAACATAAAATATTATTCTATTGAAATTATTGAAAAGAGATAAGTTTTTGAAGTTTGGTTCAGTTTTTTTTTTTGAAGTTCGGTTTTTCGGTTCGAAATCTTAATTTCGGTTAAATTTTTGGGTTTTTTCAGAGTTTTGTTTTTTCGGTTTATTTTTGGTTTTTTGGTTTGTTCGGTTAATTTTAGCAAGTTCGGGTCGGTTCGGTTAATTTAGAAAAAAAAAATTGTCGCTGAACCGAACCGAAAACCGAACTAAAATAAAAATAGTGCTGAATTGAACCGAACTAACCGAATAAACTAAACCAAACTGAATTTGGTTCAGTTTAGTTCATTCAGTTCGGTTTAAATGTCCACCCCTAAGCAAAAAAAAATCAAAAACAACCGAACCAATCATAACCTGACACATGCACGACTCTTAAGTGGTCTTAAAAACCTTATCTAAGAACCTACTTTTGTATTAGTTTAATTAATATGTTTATTTTTCCCTTTTAATATACTTTAAATATATCTTAAGAATTTATTAAGATCCTCCAATGGACTTGCTCTTAGAGTGTTAACAATTTTGTTAAAAGTGTGTTAACACTAATACTTTAGTTAAGAGTTGGTTAAAACTGTTAAAACTTAAGCAATGTATCTTTATATAAACCTGTATATCATTCATTTGGTAAATGGTAATCAATGAGGATCTTTACATTTCATATGAGTTCTAATATGTTCTTGTATATCCGTCGATTCCCTAGTTTCTTCTTGTGATTGTAATTTTACTTCGATTCTTGCAAACCTCAAATCTTTATTGATCAAGAAATAATTAGAAAATGTATCTTTCTCGCACAAAATGCAAAATCAAACATTGGATCTCATCAGGATCCTCTATAACTCTCTCACCTCATAACACCGGAATTCAGTTCAACAACCATCATAAACATCAAATGTAAATGAAAACGTCTATTTAAATGGTAAAGCTTCTAATTCACACAGTCTCTTCCTTTACATCTCCTCCAGCACCAAGCCACCAACTCAGCTTGCTCACTTCACTTGCCAGCTCATTTCCTTGCAACAACTCATCTTCATTCTTCTTCCTTGTATGATAATACGTTTGATGATGTCTATCAGATCATCCTATAACTAACTTTGACTATCAGATCATTCTACACTATAAATGCATAACCAACCCAAAAAAGCTCATAGTCCCATTAAAAGCACCAACATACTCATCAGACCCAACCCGACGACAGAGCCACACCTATGGTTATGATCATAGTACCCCGATTTCGGATCTCCTATCTGAATCGGGAACTTACACTCTCCTCTAGAAATATTCCGAGTTGTGATCATAGCAAGCCCCTCAAAATAACAAGCCTCTGCTTTCTGATTCTGTACTTGAAAATACATGTTGAACGCATACGACGCGTTCCCGATCTCATCAAGATTACCACAAGAGGAACCATAACCTAAAGCAGTACAATCAGAGAAAGTACATGCGTAATTCACATTATCACCAAGCTGGTTAATGTTGTTGCTAAAGCTATGACCATTAGGGTTTAACATACACCACTGGTTTTGTAAATACTGAACGTTTTGAGCTCCGTTCAACACTTTCTTTTGACCTTCACCTGACAAATCAGCCGGAAATTTTGGCTGGCCATCGTACTTGAATATCCCCCAGTGACGTTCAAAGTTTCCAGGAGCTATACTTTTTGCATCTTCATCAATGAATCCGAATAAATAAACTTCAATGTAACCACGACGTAAAGGTGTTCCTCTGTTTCCTGCTAGCTTCGGAAGTAGACCTGTGTAGAAACGTTCTGCGTTTTGTATATTAGCGTTCTTGTCTCCATCTGTCGGCCAACCAACTTCTCCGACTATAACCGTTAAGTCGCCGTGACCTAATTCTTTAAGCGAAGCCAAGAGAGTATCGAAATTGGCGTCAAATACGTTCGTGTAAACGACGCCGTTGTCGTTAACTGTGTTTTGGCCATCGAAGAAGGCGTAATCGAAAGGGAAGTCGCTGCTTAAGTAAAGACTTAAGAAAGGGTAAATGTTGACTGTGAAAGGAGCTCTGTTATGAGCTAAGAAGTTGACTATGAGTTTCATTTCTTCATAAATGTCTTGACGGAATCTTCCAGCGGAAGGAACTGGATTTTCCGGCGGAGAATTGTAAACGTCGGCGTTTAAAGGTACGGTTGCTTTGATGAAATCTCCAACTCCGGCTTCGTTTAAAGCGTTTTGGATATTGACGAGTGCTGGATAAGTTAGGTTTATGAATGATCCATTGTAAGATGTCAAGAACGGTTCATTTCCAACGGCAACGTATCTGCAAATATGAAAGTTAAAAGCTTATGTAAAGATTCATTCTTTTGGGGGGAAAAAATCAAAAGCTTTTGTTTACTTGATTTTAACGTCGTCGTTGAAACGAGTGATGTTTCTTCTGACCCAATCTTTAGCTCTATTGTAGGTTCCCATGGATTTAAGCTGATCGTTAGGGATTGCGACCATAACTTCAATACCGGAGTGAGAAAGAGCTATCATGGAGTTTGTGTCGGCGTCAAAAAGCTTCACTTTTTGTACATTGTTGTTTTTCAACATCTGTACTACTGTCTTTGGAGGTAGCTGGTGAGTTGACATAGTTCCCCAGTTGACTCCTAAGGCGGAGACTTCGCCGGAGAAGATGGTTATGCAGAGGAAGATGAAAGCGGTGGCGCTTCTCTGTCTCCATCGGTTACTCATGTCTTGTTTACTCTGTTTTTATTGTTTCTTTTCTTCTGTAACAACTAACTAGTTAGAAAAAAACATAGAAGATGAAGAGGTTAATTTAATAATTTGTTATCTTTTCTAAGTTGAGACGTAATAAATGTGGATCTATAGTTAATAATGATATGATTTGGTCGGTCACTAAGCAAAACGCAAAGTGAATTGCGTGGGATCTAAGTGATTGCCTAAATGGCACGAGAAACGACGCCGTTCTTCAGGTCAAATACCGAAGCTACACTATCTTCCATGTGCTTAGGATTGCAGATCCAATGAACAAGCTCATAACTCATACACACGCTGCGTAATCCTTGCTAATATGCACATTCTTGTATATTCATGGGGAGATAGTCATTATTAACCATTATAACTCAAATATATAATAAAATATCATACTTGGAATATAGCTAGGCAGATGATTTCATAACATCTAGATTGTTGTAATCTAACGGATTATTCCAAATTATACATCCAACATATATTTAAATTTTAAGTAGAAGAATAAGTAAGTCTTTTGTCTAACTTTTTGTCTCTTCTCTCTTTCACGGGTCTAGTGATCTTTGAGATTCCAAGAGCGAGGTTGGAGAAGTCGGAAAACCACCACCTTAATCTTCTGGCCACAATCTCTTACACTAACATGGGTACTTCCAGCGATTTCAGCGTTGAAAGAAGATCGGCGACCCTACGATCCATTTCGAATATCGAAACAAAAACTCCACCGAAATATATCTGAGTCACGGTGAAGGCTTCATAGTGAAACAACTTCTTCGACATCTGTTTGAGGTCAACGGAGGTGGCTGCAAAGCGAGAAGGAGGTTAGATGTTGCATGCGAAGGGGAAAGATCTGCAGGATAAACTAAATCGTCGGAGGAATGGGAGATGCTTCTTGCTGGATTCAGCTAGGGAACAACGACTCAAGCGGGAAGCTTCTAAGCCAACTTCACTGGGCGGTTTCAGTTCAGTTCCTGCTTGCAGTTCTCCTCCCTATGGTGGATTGTGAGGTTGTGAGCTCGCTACATCCTCTACCACTGTTAATATTCTATTGTGGTAGACTCATCAATATTGTGTAATTTACTTCTCGGGCTCGCCAAAACCTGGTCACCGAAGAAGCCCACCGGTGTATTTGCAGGTCACAGGTGTTTGGTGACGGCTTGGAGGTATCCCATGAAAGTGTAGTATTGCTTATCTTATTCAATAGAAGATTTACACAATATATACAAATAGTGAGTCTGTTAGATCCCTATAATTTTGGGATCCACTCTATACAAAATGGTAACATAATATTTGATTATATTATATCATCCTCCCACAGTTCAAGCATCGAGTTCCTTGACAATTAAATGTTCTTGAATTCATTGAAAACTGATGTTGGTAATCCTTTAGTGAAGATGTCAGCATACTGCAAAGTAGCTGGAACATGAATAATTTTGATTTCACCAATCGCAACTTTTACTCGGACAAAATGGATGCCGATTTCAATATGTTTAGTCGGTTGGTGCTTCACAAGATTTGTTGCACGGTAGATTGAGCTGATATTGTCATAGTAAAAAATTGAGGTCTTGTTGATCTTGAAACGAAGCTCAGTCATCAAGTTGTATAACCAATTGATTTCTGCAACTGCATTTGCAACTCCCTTATATTATGCTTCTGAGCTAGATCGTGACACTCTTGGTTGACGTCTTGCTGACCAAGATACCAAATTGGGACCAAGAAAAATGCAGGAATCAGAGTAGACTGTGAGGCTAGTGATGTTCCCGTGAATAAGTTGAAGACCGTGTTTGATGCTGCTTTTGATGTACCAAAGAATGTGTTCAGAGCATGAAGATGATGTGTTCTTGGATCATGCATACAAAGGTAGATTATATGAACTGCATAGGCAATGTCAGGGCATGTGATTTTCAAATATTGGAGAGCGCCTGTAAGACTTTTATACACTATGGGATATAAAATTGGACAATCTTCTATTGCAGAGAGTTTGGACTTGAGATTGACTGGTGTTGAGCATGGTTTAGAATCCATCATTCATGCTTGAGTCAAAATGTCATTGACATAAGCAGGTCGACTCAAAAATAGTCCCTTGTTAGAATAGTCAACCTTAATGTTGATAAAATGATGAAGGCGATCCAAGTCTGTCATTGGAAATTCCTGCTTCAACATCGTAATAATTTTCTGTAGTAGAGAAGAAGATGATGTAGTTAGGATAATATCGTCAACATATAAAATGATGTATGCAACACTGGTTCTGCGCTTGAAGATGAACAATGATGTGTCAGTCTTGCTTGTGCGAAACTCATGTAGGGACCGTATAACCGGATTTAGTTAAAAATGAGTTTAAAAGGTTTAAAAATCTTAAGCTAACGAAGTCGAGTCGAAACTCTTTCCTTAATTCTAAAAATTACTCGTAGTAAGACGGTTTACCAAAATTTCAGAATCTCAGGATATAACCGTTACACGTCTTTATTAAGCTATACTCTTAATAAAGCCTATCGACTTTAATATCTGTGAATACTCCCAAGACTTTGGAACGGGGTATTTATTGGAACGTTAGAAGCTTTTATTGGTATTTTTTCTCTCTTTATTCAATATCGAAAACCACTTTGTTTTCTGACGTATGAATCGAGAATGTGATTTTTATTATTTTCTTTTCAAGATACGAAAACCATTTTGTTTTCTGTTTTTGAATTGAAAATCGGATGAGAGAAAATGAATGAGAGAGGCTCTATTTATAGGAGACCAAGAAGCATCATGTGAAAGGATGTGGCCTTTTATCAAAACACTTTTTCATGTGAAAATGTGTGAACTTTGGTGAAAAGACACCCCTTCGTTGCACCTTTTCAATTAGTGCATGTTCGGCCAACGGTTGCAACCGTTCGCTTGGTGGCCTTTCACTTATAAGCTACTTCACTCCTTAGTTCACTAAGATTGAGTGTTAGATGATCAGTTTATCCAGCTAGGTTAATACTCATTCAGCTCATTGAGTTGGGTTGAGCTGCCCTTTTACTCACCTAGCTGAGCTAGCTAGTCTTTTCAGCTAGTTCAGCTCACTTAGTTGTCTTATTTCTCATTCAAATTAACTCTAATTTTAGAATTCAAATATTCAAAGTTATAGTCCAAACTACAACTTTTCTAGTGCATTCATAATCCGCTAATTTCGGGCAACGACCTCGCCGGAAAACTCGCGCGGAAAGTGATGAATATAACTTTCATTAAAATTGAGTTCAAGCAATCTCCCACATGAATAGAAATAATCCTAAACATATGATGATTCTAAAGACTCTAAAGAATAAACTAACTAGATTTCCTAAGAAGCTAGACAAAGGACTTTTTGAGAGCATTGCAAAAAATCACTACATCTGAGTTGGTAGCATTTTCAGCCTTGAACCAGTCATAGTTAATACATATCGGATTTACTCGTCCAGGGAGTGAACGTGATGTCTTGAACCCCCCTGGACTTTGGTGTAAACCTAGACAACTGATAGTAAGAATTTTCACACACTACAGTGATAGTAGGTGTTTTTCGGGTTATCAAT
>OVBE01012239.1:0-13545 GCA_900406425.1 Iberis pinnata
ACGAAATTTATGTAAAAAATGGAAGACCAATTATTTTGCAACTTCAAATACAGTCGCAAATTTGGGACTACTTTGTGAATATTGTGCTATTTGGCAAAATAGTCGCAAATCAGTCTCAAAATTTGCTACTAATTTGCAACTAAAGTAAAGAATCGTTAAAGACTCGCAAACAAGTAGTAAATTTTGTGATTTTTTTACGGTTCGGTGTTTTCGAACTTTTTTAGACTAATTTGCGACTATTTGTTCGTAGTCACAAATTAGTTACAAAGTAGTCGCAAATTGGTCTCACAATTTGCGACTACAAATGTAGTCCCAAATTGTAGTTGCAAACTGACTATTTTCTAGTAGTGATTAGATCCACATTCATCTTTGTCTTCTTCGTCACCAAATACTAAGTCTTTTTAGTCTTTCCAAGGAACCCCAAAAGATCTTAGCTTTTCTGGCATCGAGTGGGTAAATCTATTTGAATGTACCTAAGAGCAATGTCTCTGACTTTATCTCTATCCTCAGGCCAAGTTTTCAATTCACCGTCTGGTCCGTAATGAATAACGTAGAGCTGGATGTTACAAAGAATAGTGAGTTCGTGAGCTTTGTTGAAGATGGTATCTAATCTTAAATTCAAACTAGTATTCGAACTGAGTGAAGAAGAAGATGATCTCATCCAGTGTCGGATCTAGAATTTTCCTTGACTGGGGCACATAAGTAGAAGAAAAAAGTTTATAACTATAGAAAAATAATAAATTTATAAATGAATTCTACGTGCACTCATAGCTTGAAAGGTTTTGATCACCATTTCATTTGTTACATCTTCAAATAATTTTTTTCGGTGTAACAAACAAGACAATCACTAAGAAACCGATCTCCGATGCGATTACGTAGTACGGTCTTCACAATTTTCATTCCTGAAAAACATCTTTCAACAGTAGCAGTCGCAACAGGCAAAGTTAAAGTCACCTTCAAAAGCATGTAAACTAAAGGATGATAAAGATGTTTATTGGTTTCAACCATCACTCGTGCTAGATCTCCAAGATTTTTTAGATTAGCAAATCTTTCATCTTCTCGTAAATTATCGATGTATATGTCAAGTTGTTGCTCAAGAGATATGCACTCCACACAAGTAAAATCCCCAGGGTAAATTTAGCCAATCTCACTAATTTTCCTTTGTCAAACTCACGAATAAATCAGTAGGACTTAAAGTTGATGTGCATGCGAGTAATTCAGAGTTTACCTCATTAAAACGATCGTTAAACTCTTGAAGTTGCATATCCAATACCGTAAAAAGAAATTGACTTGGTAATGATACAGATTGCTTATGTGGGTTTGTTTTCGTGGCTTCCTTGGATCAATGAAATTATCTTCCATGTTGAGAATTTCAATCTCGTGCTTCTCACAAAAGTGTAAAACCTTTCTTAACAACGTATCCCATCCATCATCTCTTAACTTTTGTAATTGTCGCTTAGAGGATTTCACTAATGAGACATCATTTAGGATGTCTTGATCCTTTCTTTGTAACGCCATTGATAAATTCTCGGTGAGTCCTAAAAGAAGTAGCATTGAGTGTAGATAGAATACAAAATTTAAAAGTATGAATGTATTTGAGAAGACCATTTGCTTGACTTCTTTGGGAATTGTCTACACCTTCATCTTGTACATACTCAAGTACCTTAATCACAGAAGAAAACAACTCAAACGGTCGCAACAATGTTTTATAATGAGAACCCCACTGTGTATTTCCTGGTCTTTGAAGTGAAGACTCTTGATGTAGCCCTGTTTTAGTCTTAATTTCATCACTAGCTATTCCTTTCACAATTTCTTCTCGTTGACTTTCTCGCATCATATTTTTTCTCTTGCAAGAAGCTCCAACCACATTTACTAATACAAAAATCTTATTGAAGAAATCTCCAACCTCAAAATGTTTCTTTGCAACCCCAACAACAACCAACTGAAGTTGATGAGCAAAACAGTGGACGTAATATGCAGAGCTATTTTCCCTTAAAATCAGTGTTTTCAACCCATTGAGTTCACCCCTCATATTTCCTGCACCATCATAGTCTTGTCCTCTCAACTTTTTCATACTCAGTCTATATTTAGAAAACAATGAATCAATGCTGAATTTTAGAGTTAAGGAACATGTCTCCTTCACATGGATACGACCAACAAATCTTTCTTTGACTATACCGTGTTTATCAACAAAACGAAAAACTATAGTCATTTGCTCTTTATTAGAAACGTCAGCAGATTCATCCACCAATAAAGCAAACACATCATGATCAATCTCTTGAATGATGGAGTTAATTACTTATTCTGAAAAGCAATGAACAATATCTTTTTGGATTAGAGGATATACCATTTGGTTATTACCTGGAGCATTCTTCAACACAACTTTATTTGTAACTTCGTTTTGTTCAGCAGTATACTTCACCAACTCCAAAAAATTTCCTTTGTTAGTTGAATCATCAGTCTCATCATGTCCGCGAAATGGCAATCCTTGTCTTAACAAATACCTAGAAGAATTGATTGAAGCATTTAATCGAACACGATACTCATCTTTCATGATGTTAGTTTGTTTCTGCAAAACATGTTTAATGGATTGATCTTGTTTTATCAAATCTTCACACTTCTTCTTAGCTATGTTATGGGAGCTATTTATTGCTAAACCCACATGACCAGACAATCTCTCAGGCTTATTCCAACAATCAAATCCCTCAGTCACAAATGCATTATTGCCATATTTCTTGTCGTTGTTATCTTTAAATAAATAACAATACAAACATTGTGCTTTTTCTTTCCTCACACTATATTCCAACCAATCATGATGCTGATCAGACCAACAAGGATTAAATCTCCTTAATGTATTCCCTATAAGGCGTTGTTTAAAGCTATGACCACAAGGTTGACAAGGTCCTTTAGTCAAATACTTTCGTCTTATCTTATCTCTTTGATTGGGATGGTATTCATGTATTCCTTTTCTCTCACCGGGATCATATGGAAGATCATCTAAATCAATATAATATGTTGATGGAGATTTTCTTTTTAGAAACCGATCCATAAGTTATCTGGTAAACAAAAAAATCATTAAATCTAAAGCAAATAAAAAATTTAGATTCATAAATTCAATTATCAAACACACAAATCCACACAATTACACAAAATTAGCATTGTAAAAAATTGGTTTGACTTCTATAAATTGATTAAATTAATTCAAATACACACCCACGACACAAGCGACAAGCAACATTACACCAACACAATAAACATCAAAAAGTTAATACGACTTGCATAATTCTTTTTTTGTTAAAGCAAACGACTTGCAATCTTGCATAATTCGACTAGAGTTTGGAAGATGCTCATTTTTATGATTAATTACTTGAAAAAATTAATATATCTACCTTACAATATTCAAAATATCTCATAAAAGAATCAAGAACTTCTAAATTTCAATCCATAACTCAAATATTCGAGTTACATAATTTTAATTTCTTAAGAAACTAAAAGATAATAGCATCATAATTTCAATTTCATAAAAAACTAACATTAATGTCTTAATCGTAACAATAGTGAATTTTTTCTTTTACAGCAAAGTAGAACTTTTTTTTGTTTACGGCAGAGTATAAGAAATTATGTAGGGTTTTTGTTTCCAAAATTTTATTAATTAATTAATTTATGAGTTACCTTATTCTAATTAGATTTAACAAAAAAAGCCCAATTCTATTATAACCCAAACTAAACATAAATAGAAGTTATTTAATGGGGTCAAAAAAATATTTTTTTTATCGAGGTCAAAATATTAATGTACATAGAATTTTCTAAAAAAAACCAATATATATATATATATATTAATATTTAAGTGGGGTCAGCTGACCCCACAATCAATAACCTACGTCCGCCCTTGATCTCATCGTAAGATTTTATTATCGCACTGAGAAAACCAAAGCAATGATGATTGTGAAATTAGGAAAGGGTTAGAGTTTATTTATAAGATTAGAAAACGTGTTTTCACTATTAGAGAATCCAGTGAAAGATTGTGTGAGATTTTACAAGCCGTTGAGGATTTTTTTATATTTCGTATGGTGAAACAGAAATAACTGATTACAAGAAATTAAAAGTAGAGAAACAAACACGAAAATCCTAACAAAAAACAAAGAAACTTCCGGGTAACAAGGCAAAAAACAAACACAAACAAAGACATAAACCACTTAGCCAACACTCAAACCTACACGAGCAAAAGAATAAAACTAGACTCAAGATGAAAACAAAAAGCTTGGAAACTATCAAAGCTGAACTGGTAAAGCTTGACAGCGAGCCGTGAAACGAAAACTTGAACTTCTCCTCCTATAGAGGATGAAATCCTACCTCACTAAATAACACAACAAATGCCAAATATGGAAGATAGAGCCAGAACGGCAAGAATGCTAACTGATCTTCCGAGAGGGGGTGCAGTCACCAGAACCTAAACGCCTTATAAGCAAACCGCAACCAAACGAAGGATCTCTGCCATATCTATATAGTAGAAACAAGGAGCGAGAACCAACACAACCTATGAAGAACAGATCTCAAAAGAGATTAGAAGCAATTGAAAGGCAGGCAGAAGAAACTTTACTAGAGCAAACACAAACAAATCAAAGCCTTCATAAACGCCAAAAGCACCAGAAAGGACAAAAGCACGTATAAACCATAACCCTTGATTAAGCCTAAATCACGGGATGAACCATAGAGATTCAGAAACTGCAACTGACCACCACCTGAAAATCCCACAGAGAACACTAAACCAACAAGGAATATGGCTCCAAGGATTACCCTGTAGAGGAAGAAGCAGAACATAAGCCAACAAGAGACCGAGAGAGAGATAAAGGCAAGGAGGGAGACGAACCTTAGACTAACACCAAACCCAATCTATTCATCGAACGCTGCCGAAAATAGCAACTACAGAACTGACGAAACCCTAGACTTATCTCTAAGTTGAGGAACCAAACAATGGAAGGAGACCACCAGAAACGAGAGGCACAACCCAAAAAGTCCGAGAAACCGCAACTCCAACCAACGAAAGTACTGATAAAAAACGCATCGGAGCAGAATACATACCCAAAACCGAAGCCAACGACCACCAGACACGCCGGGTTTCATAGGATGAACACGCCATATCGAAAAAAGCAAGACCGAGATTTAAAAAAAGCCATAAAAAAAGAAGGGATAAGACACTGTCACGGCGCCGCCGCCAGTATGGTTAAAATTTCTAGGATTTTCTTGAACAGTAGAGAAAGATAGCTTCGGGAATTTTTTTTAGCTGTTGAGGATTGTTAAAATGGAAATAATGAATGAGAACAATTATAGTGAGAACCTTTAATGAACAATGATTATGGAGAGCTCAAAAAACATGAAATTGGTTTAATAAACATAATAACAAAAAAGTTAAACATTTATTTTTTAATTAAATCAATTTAGTCAAAATAAAATAAATTAAAAAAATGAAATTTTCAATTTCATGCAAAAACATAAAAACTTTTTAAAATTATGCCAAAAAAACCTAAAGCTAACCTTTAAGTTTTGTTATAGTTAATTTTTGTGCGAGAACAAAATAAGTCAGTATGTTTAAATAAGGGTAATTTACCATATCTACCATATTATGTCAATTTTTTACACAAAATGCCATAATGAATGTTGTTTATATGATATATCATAAAAGTTGTACTATTGGCATTAGTCAAATGACTACTATACCCATGTTTTACACGTGATGACATTGGCAAAAGTTTGCTTGGTCAAAATGTGCATTTAATGAGGATTAATGGTGATAAGATGTTTCTTTAAAACCAATATTTTATCAAATAGATATTAAATGAAAGGGAGATGAAATTAACCATTAATTTATGGTTTGGTGGAGCTATTTCTTACCGACGGTAAATAAGGTTAATGCCATAAATGTTTTTTTGTTGTTGAAATTAGTGTTGTTTTGGTAACTTGATGAGCAAGTAAAAAGTGATATTGTATTTCGGAATGGACAATAATTGTTTGAAAATGATGGACTATAATCTGGTATAAGTTGTGTTACGTTTTTGGTATAGGAGGCTTATTTGGTGAAACAAATGAAGCAGGTGGACACAATATAGTTGATAGTGGACAAGAAAATCATCGCGGTGGATCAATATGTATTGGATGCGACCAAGAAGATATGTGTGGACCATGAATAATGGACAAGAAGTCAATGTTTGTGGACATAAACGACAACGAGCTACGAAGAACATGTCAGTGGCAGCGCATTTGGTGATGAAGACTGGTATGATAATTGTGAGGATACGATGAATTAAGATTTTGACATGATGAGAGAGCTTATAGAGACCGAATATCCAACACAATGAGATTCGTATGAAAACATGGAAGCGAATGTTGTTGGTAAAGCGTCTAACGTCGCGTGTGGATCGGATGATTTTTGGCGTGGTGTACTTGATGGCAGTGAAGCAGTGCGATGTGACAAAGTAAACGAAAAGCTAACAAGAGATATTAATGGAGACATGGTGGGTGGACAATAGTGTGAGGTTGGACGGAGTGGACAACTTGTATCAACTCGTAGACAACATAATATATCCATTGATGGATAAGATTCTGATAGGGTGCTACATGGCAGACAATATGGTTTCGAAGACACAATCATGTCTTGTCAGAGAAAAATTGAATATACATTATTGAGGCTATGATAGGACACGATGCTGCGGGAAGTAAATTTGTACATCGTCATGAAGATGAAAGGGGTAGACAAGGAGAATCGTCTCGTATGGGTGGACTAAAAAAACATTTACAATAGTGGACAACGTAATGTACCCAATGAAGTACATGTGGATTATGGGGGGGGGGGGGGNGTGCAAGTTGCAGAAACCTAGAGTACAAATATGTCATTTGTATTTTTCGAAGGTACGTTTGCCGAAAGTGGACAAGTTGCAATTTACAGTAGACAACACAAAGAAAATGTTAAAGAACTGACACTAACAACCAAAGCATCTCCTCACAAAATGTACAATGTATTATTACGAAGTTGTGGATACGACTGAAGAGACGTGGACCATATTTAAATTAATTCAAGTTATTGTTCATTATATTAAACTTAATTGTCAACATTGTTCATTGTTTAAAAGTATGGACATCGATTAAAACAATAGTCTTGGACAATGTTTAAAATTAATATAATAGTCGATATATGCGTGAAGAAAACTTGATCTTAAGTATACAATGGACAAATTACTAAACATGACAATAATAAATAGCTCCTCATACAGTTCACATGAACAATAATTTCCCTTAACTTTCGTGGGTTAAATTCGTTTTGCCCACCATCGTCACTTGCATTGGTCTGGTCCATGAAAAGCGATAAAGTGGTATTCGATGCATGTTGTTGTCTGACTGAACTTAATGAGGATTTACGAGTTGGATTCCCACTTGACATTACTAGCTGAACTGGAAAAAAATAATGAATAAGTTATTTTTGAAAAAAAATTAAGGTCAAAATTTTTGGTCCATCGATGGACCAAATTACAAACCTGTGGACACGATTGAGGAAATATAGCCAATATTTAAATTAATTTTAGATATTGTCCATAACACTGGACTTAATTGTAAATATTGTCTATTATTTAAAAAACGTAGACAATGGTTGAGATAATAGTTATGAACAATGTTTAAAATAACTATAATAATGAGAGAAGAGAAAGTATGGTAATAGTTGTTTTTCAAAATTGAAAACTTTAAAGATTGAGATGAAAGAGAAGAAGAAGAGATAAATGAAGATGTAATTGGATTTTTCTAGAAGAGGTGGCAAAATATTTTAAAAAGACAAAAAAATGAAAAATCTTATGTAAGACATGACATTGAAGTGTCAAAGTGGTTAAAAGGGTAGAAATGATTTTTGTCTTCAACAGATTATGGTATAGCTTAGAAAAAACCACATTATGGTATAAGTGAGAACTTTTTGCCACAAATTTCTGTTTAAATAATCTAATGTTAAAAACTAAAATTTAAATGAGTAGCTTAAATCCTGAAACTTCAACCATTGTTTTCAACTCCATAGTGATAGACATTCATTTTCTTTATTGTTTTACTCAGGCTATATATTAAACGAGATATCAGATTGAGATGAAAAAGTTGCAGCAAAATGAACATGATCTATAAATTAAAACCTGAAAACCTCAATGTAAAATTCTCCATATAAAAAGGGTAATAACACAATTCAGCTCTTTCCAGAAAGATAAACTAACATCAAAAATCTCTCTTACGCTCCAGTGAAAGCCTTCTTTCCAAAGGCGGAAGCACCAGCTGGGATCACCTTCAACACATTGAACCTCACAGTCTTGGACAATGGCCTATGAAATTACCAATAATTAGAAGTACAAAAGTTAAATCCACTGCACCAAAATCAAAATCAAAATTACATATTATCGTTGGTGTAAACTAAATGATAACCTGCATTGGCCAATGATGACATGGTCTCCTTCCTTGACACGAAAGCAAGGTGAAACATGAGCAGGAATGTTTGAATGCCTCTTTTCATACCTAAGAAGAGAAAAGATGAGACATTTATATCAAAAATCATATCATACCAACTCATTATGTATTATTATTACCTTTGATACTTCTTCACAAAGTGGAGGTAATTCCTTCGCACAATAATGGTCCTTTGCATTTTGGCACTGTGGCAAGTACCAGCTAAGATACGACCTCTAACCGAAACAGTTCCAGTGAAGGGACATTTCTTGTCAATGTAAGCTCCTGAACAAAACACATAATAGCTTGAGAATTTGATTCAGAAAATCTTTTTGTTTGTTGCATCATACTATTACTATATAATTTAGATTTCCAGTAGAATAATCCCTATTTTAGATGCTAGGTAGCTGAGAAATTCAAAGAATGCATCTTATAGCATAGCAAGATATGTTATCAAAAACTTAAGAAGTTTAATACCTAATACAATAGCTAAGATAAGCAAGATCCAAAGTAAACAAACCTTCAATGGCTTCACGTGGAGTTTTAAAGCCAAGACCAATGTTTTTCCAAAATCGGTTTCCACCCTTTCCAGGTCTCTTTCCCTTTCCAGATTTCTTCGAGCTAATAAACAGAAATGACGAACAATTTACATAAACATTGAATGGATCTCAAACTGTAACAGAGAGAAATTGTTACGAATATTACCATAGGAAGACCTTAGGTTGCTTTAGAAAAGCTTTCTCAGTCTGAATAACACACCAAAGGAAAAACCATGAGAATCATTTCGTGCATATGAATGGAGAGATCAAATCGAAAATGATTAACTAACCTGTTCCGCCATGGCTCCTGCGTGAAAGCTTAGAGTAAGAGACGATAGAGCGGCAGCGACGACTGGCAAAAACCCTAATTTACAAAACGTATTTATAAATAAGATAGATATATTTCCGCAACACCACCTTTATTGGGCCCTTCTTATATTTGGACCGTACAGACTTCACAAACCTAAAAATTAGAGGCCTGCTTGTTAATAAATTGGGATTATGTTTTTGCCATCAAATTTCAATGACCATATACTATCATGGATCAAAGTTTAATCTTCTTTTTTATATTTTTTATAATGAGATGGTTGACATGATGGTTCATAGGTAAACCAGATAAGCAATTGATTATGACATCCAATTTTATAGAATTGTAATAAATTATAAAATTATTATTTATTTTTATAATTCAAATATTGGTGAAACTCTTTTATTAATGATTTGGATTTTATGTCCAAAAAAGATATTCACTATTTTAAAGTACTTTTTATAAACATATTATTATTAAATTGATTTAAGAAAAAGAAAAAAACCTAAACGACAACCAATCATTTAATCTCTTGAAAAATTGTCTCGTGTTTCTTTTTATTTTTATTTTTCAACTCATTCTCTTCAACTCGTTCGAAAAAATTATAGATATATATTCTCAAACTTTTCTTTTAGTTTATATAATTGTTTAAATTATTTTTAGTTTAGTTTGTTGTTTAGTAATTTAAATTTTTATTATATTTTTTATATCTATTTTAATATTTATGATTTTTGAATATGTATATACGGACACGCTTATGAAAATTGTTTAGGGCATCTATAGACATTGAATCGACATTGTGTGTGGATTAGCTATTCTGATATGAAAAATCCTCTTCTCGCAAACTTTTCGCTCACGCTCTTACAACTTAGACTTTCTAAATTATTGTTGGTCTTTGGAAAAACTTCACCACATTTTTCTAATATATACATAGACATTATATGTTTAAGATCTACAGTGATCTCAATGAAGGATTCATGAGTAAATGGGGCTTACTCGGTAATATCAGGCTATTGGGTAGCCTCTAGTTTTACAACAAAATCTTCCAAAATATTATAAAACCACCAAAACATAGAGCGATATTTTATGAGAACAAAGGAAATGAGAAATTAACTGCAAGGCCTAAGCAGAGACCACCATATCAAGATTTCTCTGAAGCAAAGAGGGAAACTCACCATTGAGGGGTTCCCAATGCAACATAGGATGTCTACAGGTTACGAGAAAAGACATTTGAAGCGATGAGATTGACTCCTCTATTCATGTGACTCGGATCATAAACAAATCGCCAAAGATGAAATTGTGAAGGTAAACAGATAAAGGAGAGATGGATTGGTTACCTTTAGCTTAGCTAGAGCTTTCTAAACCAAAAACTACTTGCTGGAAACCGTGTGAAAGCATTGACCAATTGACTCTTAAGAATAAAACATATATATGTTTTGGAATGCACAGACGTGAATGATCTTCTACTGTGGATAGAGACCTCACCTTTAAAGTTTCTAGCTACCGAAACTAATGATTTAAAGCACAAAATTTGGTGACTTCAAACCTCTCCTAAGTTGAAAATCTCCTTTTGTAGGGTTTTTTCTAATGCTTTACTTGTAGCTGGTTTAGTTATAAATAGGGGCATAAGAATTCAAGCAGGTTGTTAAACTTGTAGAATAAGTTTAGAGTCAATAAATGACCTCATTTTTTACATGTTCATTTGCTCGTTAAGTTTAGGATTTATCTCATATTTCTCACCCCCAGTTGGGTTTTGAGCCTTCTTTTGTGTATTGGAACATGGATACCTTGATCAAAAATGTTGTACGTAGAAGAATATATTCCTTGACCTTTAAGTCCTTTCCTTGGATTCTATGGTTCTTAAAAAAAAAAATAGAAGCAACATTATATTTGATACTCTTTGTTCAAGAAGCATAAGCTAGGTTCGAAGCTCAAAGGTCAAGTAATGAAATAGAGTTGGCTCCTAACTTTGGTCATTTTACTTTAAATCGTAAGTGGGCTAGACCCACCTGACCCGTAGTTAAAATGTAATGTTGACTGGTCATGGAACAATTCTAAATTCTTAGGAGGTGGAGCATAGGTGATGAAAAACTCATCTAGTCTAGTTGTGTCGCATAATAGAAGAGCGGTTATAGGACTGAAAACTAAGATAGAAATTAAGCTTTATATCTTGTGATGGGCTATAAAATGTTTGCTGGCCATCAATTAAACCAAGTAATTTTCTTTTGAGTTAGGATTACGAGCTTCCAACTCAAAACCAATTGGCAATGAGTGGATTACTCATACCCCTTATATTTTGGTTTATGTCCCTTTGGGTTTCCAATGTGGAATATCGTATCTCTAATTCTCTCTCTCGAGATAATGAGTCTCGTTAACCATTAACTCGGGTGGTTTGGACAAAAGTGGCAGGACTAATTTCGGGTCGGATCGTGGAACGGATCGAACTTTGATACCATATTGTTTCTCATGTGGGATATTGTATCCCTAATATTGTGTGAGACTAAAGACATTTTGGGAGAGATCCTAAGGCCTCATCCTAAGTCATCCCTATAATGGATTTCTATCATTCCTTGCATGGAGTTTTAATTTACTTTATTAGTTTTAGTTTTAGGTTATTTATCCGATATGGGTCGGTTATTCTCCTGGGTGGGATTGATTATGCTTCTTGTAGATTTGTTTGATATATTTTAATCTAATACAATTGACAGAAAATAGGAGACTCTAGGACCGCCATGATATAGATAGTAGAATATGTTTTTATAACTTTTTACTATAATATATGTTGTATTTATTACTAAATTCACATCTCAAAAAAATTAATCAATATTACATTATAAAATAAAATTTAACACGGTCATTGCACGGATTATTGACTAGTTAAAAAAATGTTTTCTTTGTATCCACCACAACACCACTAATTATGATCACTTGGACAATGACACATAAACAAAGAATGGGAAGTTTTTATTTATTTATTCCATCTAGTGGTTTTAACAACAACAGGTAGAAACAGAAACAGAAAAAGATAAACAACATACAAACATGTCGAAAGCCAGGCGAAAAAGAGATACCTCGGAGTTAAAGGCCGAACGAGGCAGTTCGAGAGAAAAAAACAAAGCCAAACTTAGCACTAATGGTACTAGAAAAAGCAGCAGATCCAGAAAACTCAATCTTGAAAACCCGAGCGACTGACAAGAAAAAGCGAAGAACCAGAGAAACCTAATAAGCTGCCCTGACCAAACGAAGAAACAACTTTTTGAGAGTCCCAACAATCGACGACCCTAGCAACCACTCCTGGAATGAAGACACTGAAAAACAGAAGAAGCAACGACAAAGACCGAGCAATGAAAACTACTGCGAAAGCAAAGCACCAAACCGAAGGTCATCGAGCTCCGCCAACGGAGAGAAAAGAGAGGAGCAGAGCTGGCCGAAAATTTTCGGTGAAGACCATAGGCTATTCGATCCAGTCATTCTCGAAGAACAACTCCGCAGCGAAACACAATAGACTAAACTAGAGTGAAAAGAGAAGCGGCACAAGACAAAAAACAAAAATGAAACAAACTAAAATCAGGAGCCAAAAAAGGAGAGCACGAAATCAAAGGCTCCGAACCAGCCCAACCAAACCAGAAGCTAAACCAAAACACTTAACCAACGACAGCCAAGGAAGAACCGAAGCAACGCAACTAGACCAGCAAACTAACCACACCTAAACTCAAGAACACATAACCAAGACGAGACTTAGCAAAACGACATGAGATAATGAGCATAGGAGACAAAACGCAGTTGAGGAGATCGAAAATCCGAAGAACACGCCGGAAAGGGAAGAGAGCAACAAAAAAGCAGAGACGCCGGAGCCAAATCGAGCACCCTCCAAACGCCGATCTTCAAGCTGATAAATAAAGTACAAGACAAAGAAGAAAGAGGACACAAGAAATCGGCACTGGTATTGAAGGAGCCACCGGCTGCCGGCTCAGACAAAAATCAAAGGCGGCTGCAAAATCCTTTTAGGATTTTTGAGAGAAAAGTATGGGTAATATAGAAAGAATGGGGAGTTTATTACACTTAAAAACTTCAAAATACAAAATGAGCAAACAAACTACAAAACAAAAGAAGGTGTCACATCATGGTCTTGTAGCATACTATGTTTCCAAATTATACTCACACCAACCACCTAAACTGAAATAATTTGTATTGAATTGAATTGTGTTTAGAAAGTACATAGAAAGCCTA
>OVBE01012240.1:0-13544 GCA_900406425.1 Iberis pinnata
ACAAGTTCATATCTGCAAAAATCAGGTTATTTCGAGCCAACCAAAGGTTCCAAGCAACCCATGCGCTCAAATTAGATTGATTAATTCCTAAGGGATGAAGAGCTATGGCTTTATTAGCCTTTTCCATAAGAGATTTGAACGACACTAGAGGGTCGTAAGCAATATTACTTAGAGGTACTTGTATCCATACTTGTTGTGCATATTGATAATTAAACAGAGTATGGATAATCGTTTCAAACTGTCCACATCGGAAGCAGTTCGGGTTTAGTTGGATACCTCGACGATGGAGATTAGAGCCCACTAGAAGTGCATTGGTAGCTGCTTTCCACATAAAACTTCGAATTTTAGGAGCTGTCTTCGCTTTCCAGATCAACCTCTGCCAATTAAAGGAGATGTTAGCTATAGGAATGTCATTAATTAGTGAAACTTCATATCCCAAACGTGATGTATAACTTCCGGATTTAACCGGTAACCATACCAATTTATCCTCACAATTAGAGGAACCATAAGGTAATTTTCGAATGATCTCTTTATAGTTTGGTATGAATCTGTGTATAGCTTCCCAGTTCCAAATTTTAGATACCAAGTGCATGAGGTATGCTACTTTAATATTTTGCCAATGCTGGGGGACATGACCAAACAGAGTCATTGGTTGTGATATAGATTGATTTCATATCTTACAATTATCTCTAACAATCAAATATTATCAAATTTTATGTATCGTTATAATATACATGTAATTTATGGAATGATAAATATGTATATTTCGATAATATGATTTAGATTGATTTCATTTTTACAATTATCTCTAAACATACAATATTATCAAATTTTATATATCGTTATTAAATACACATAACTTATGGAATGTTTACATATTATAAATATGTATATTACGATATTGTAAAGTTTATAAATTTTTAATTGATTAAAATATATATTGTTTTATCTTATTGTTACCTATAATAAAGGAAAATTTATTTTTCATATCTTTAATTTTTATATATATTTATGCCGACTTATATATATATATATATATATATATATATATATATATATGTGCTATATCTTGATTATTTATTGTATTAAAACCTAGCCTATTATTACTTAGATACTGAAATCAGCTATCATGTCTTTCGTTAGAAAAACATTGTCTTCTCTTGTGCTTATTGAAGATCTCACACTATGCAAAATCGAAGTCACTATTGTTAGAGTCTGGAAGAAGGATATCAAAGGTGTGTGTTCACTTGAAATCGTTTTGGCAAATAAGGACGTAATTACGTTTAACACATCTATAAGTTGTAATTTGTGATGTTTTGTTTTTAGCCTAATGTGATTTACACTCTTTATAAAGGGAACTCGGATTCATGCAAGTAAGGAGGGTGATTTGGTTTCAAAGTTTGAATCAAAATTAAAAGACGGTAATTGTGTCATTATTAACACGTTTAAGATTGGTCAGTATGTATGTAATTACCGAACCAATCCCAATCCTTATAAGATTACATTCTACCATACCATTGTTGTTATGTCATGCTCATCTTTTTCTGCATCAATCTCTGCTCTCTATTATGCTGCATTTGCTGATATTATTTCTGGCAAGATAGATAAACATATAATGTTTGGTAAGTTAGATATTCTAATTTGAGACAAATAAATAAACATGATTTTTATATCGACATTAGAATTTATATCATTATTAATATTAATATCACATGATCTTTAATATGAAATTTTATTATTTGATGCAGATGTAATTGGTTATCTCAAAACGGTTGGTTTTCTCGATGAATCTAATACTTCTGGAAAACATTCTACTAAAATCGATATCGAGCTACATGATAATATGTTAGTTAATAATTTTTTTTAATTTACAAATTCAACATATACATAATTTTATAATACTATTTTAAAATAATTTTGATTATCATAAAATTATATTAATATAAAAAATTATATCTATAATTTAGTATATGTATATCTGTTGTTATTTCAGTGATATGCGACTCATGTGTACTCTTTAGGGAAATTATGCTAATCAAGTGTTCAATTATACAAATCAACGTAAAGATGGGTCTATTATATGTGTTATTCGATTAGCGTGTTCAAAGAATATCGAGGTTTATAAATTTCTTTCATAATTTTATTTAATTTGTTAATTATTAATTTACTTATAATATTTTATTGATTATTTTAAGGTGCATGGAATATATCTAATTCTTTTGATTCAACCGTACTCGTGTTTAATCCTTCTCTACCTGAAGTCGGCAAATTTAAAATGTACATAAATTTAAATAATTAGCATAATTCCTAAATAATTATTTTAATTTTTAAAAAAATTTGTTAATATTATTACATTTTATTTTATGTTTTAGGTTTCCAAGTGAGAATCGTGAGCTTTCATATGCTTTGGATTATGACAATATTGTATCGTCTACAATTACTTTGTATGATGAATTTTTGGTCAAAAATTTTAAACGAAGCATCAGAGATATAACTTATTCAAGTGAGGTAATCGTTATTTTGAGATATCTATATGTTTGATTAGTTCAAATTTATTAGTTTTTTGTTTAAACTATAATTTCCGAAAATTTTATCAGAGAGGAAGGTGTGTTATCATGGCCACAATCGACTCGATTGATACACATGCTAGATGGTATTATGTTATATGTAATTCATGTAACAAGAGTGTTCAGCCATATCCTGATGATTCTTTAGAAGATTCTAAACCGAAATTTGATTGTGAAAAATGCGGCGATGTAACGGATGTTGTTGCATGGTAATTATATATATATATATATTATTTTATATAATTATATTACATAATTGATATATAGTATACGAATTTTATGTTATTATTGTTTTAGGTATCGACTATAGTTGTGTGTTTCTGATAAGAATGTTTATTTAGAAAAACTATTGTTCTTTGATGGTCTTGCTGAAAATTTACTCGGTCATACGGCGAATGACTTGGCTAATGAAGTTGTTGATGTATGTCTTTGATTATTATATTTGATATTTTCTTTTTAATTTATTTTTTAAAATGTTTAATTACGTAGGAAGATCATGGTGTTCTACCTCTTTCAATTCAGAATTTTGTTGGTAAAACGTATCTCTTTAAGATTGTTATAGGCGATGACAATCTTAAACAAAAGAATTCGTAAACTTGAAAAATTCAACGATAATGATGAAATGATTACTGAGTTTAAATCTAGACCATATTCGATTGTAAGTAATGTTTTATTTAAATATATATTATGTATATTTTTATTATATATTATTAATTTTTTCATATTAATTATGTTATTTTATTTTGAACAATCAGGAAAAATTTTCATAAAATAGTGCATGTCATCTTTCTGAGACTACGTTTAGAACACCGACTTCTGGCAATAAAATATTCAAATGCGATGTTATGGATCTATTGGACGGTTCTTCTAACACAAAGAAGATTAAACTTGAGTTGATCGATTGAAATTTAATTTGATTTTTAATTTATTAACATATGGTTCAGTATTTTATTTAAGCTTTTTTATTTCATTTTTTTGAACTGACATATACATTTTGTTATTTTATTATATTGATGACATTTGTTTTAAATTTGGTATGAGATATGATATTTTTCTTTTAAATAATATAACCAACAAACACATAATTTAATTTGTAAATATAAATTCAATATAAAAACTATTAGTGATGATAAAATTCTGATATGAAAATCGGCAATCTTACTTTCTATTATGAGATAGTATTGTCATTAGTAATAATAATAATAAATATAATTTAATATACTTGATTATTATCAGTAAATTAAAAATATCAATAATATTATTTATTTAGATGTTATGATATTCAACTAATCTAAAATTTAAGATAAATTATTAAAATTTATAGATTCGTGTATATTTTTGAATTCGTTGTGATTTTTAATTATTTTGTGTATTTTTGTTTTATATATAATTTTGTTAGTCATACATATTATATTTTCTGATTTTCTTTATTTATGTAAATGGTATTATTTTAAAAGATAATCTCCTAACAATTTATATATGCATAATTATTATTTATATGAAAAATATAAATTTGTATTTATCTTTGATATATATATACGAGTAAATAAATAAAATGATAATGTTCTTCTTATATATTCGTATTATCTTAACCTATACTACAATGAATGTTTTCTCGTTAAAGGTGAGATCTAAAACTTATAAGCGAACTTCGATACGAGCAGATATGTTTGTTTTTAACACGTAGGTCACCACCTAAGGATCATTCAAATCATTCAATGTCCCAGAAGGATCCCTGTTACAGAAGATATAAAAATATGTTAAGTGAGCTACACGACAACATATTACAAAAGGATGCCGAAGATAATGGTTCTTTTCAATCTCCAGTAACACGTGATCAACCATAAATGAACACCACTATTGTTGATCATCACCCTAATTCAAACGGAAAACATTTTGTTAAGGATTTTTCGGGCCAAAAGTCTCGAAGACCAACACTCAAACGTATTTAACCTGTAACAATATTCCCACTGTTACCGCCGTTAACGGATCACAGTCTAAATTCTAATAAATTACAAGATATTGATATCAGATATGATATCGAAACCTGTGGTGAAGAACTGGTACATACTCTGTCTAGGAGCACATGAATTAAATATGTCCCAAATAGCTCCCCTATAATGCATTTAGCTCATCTCTCGCATCAGAGGACACTGATGGCAGAACCACCCCCTCTAATTGAGGGCTCCAAATCTTCTGGACCTTCTATACATTGGGACCAAGAATTGAAAATGCGACAATTACTCTCCTTCTACATGAACCCAATCTTAAGCAGAATGGAAAAATGAAGGTGGCAAAACAACCAGCAAAGCCTAGCCCCAAACAAAGAATCAATCGTAGAGTTCTAAGTGGAGTCAATTATAAAAATAGGAACATTACACAGCGAGGTTCTCCTAACAAAAAACTTAGTGGAGATCCACAAAAAGAAGGTGAGATGCATAATATAACTCATACAAGATCGTCTTTGATTCTGATAATCCTGACAATATGTAAAAAGGCAATGGATTTTCCGAAATACCAAAATCTGCCTTCGTAGCTATCTTGAGCAGGAACTATCAAAGTCTCGGAAACCCATTGACAGTCCATAGGCTCAAAGAAATGCGGAAATATTTCCATCCAGATATATTCTTTCTCTCGGAAACAAAGAATCACGATGACCTTGTTCTAAAACTGCTACAAGAGCTGGACTATACACATACTTTCTCGGTACCTCTGTGTGGTCTTATTGGTGGCCTTGCTTTAGGTTGGAAAGATGACGTTAAATTGGATATCTTATCTTCATCATAAAACCATATTGATACATCATTTACCTTTATGAATAAGGTTTCTTTCATTACCATGATATATGGTGCTCCTCAAAAATCAAAATGTAAAGTTGTTTGGGATTCTATTTATGCGTTGGGTTTACACAAAAATGAACCATGGTTTCTCACCGGAGACTTTAATGAAGTCATTAGCAATTAGGAAAAGAAAGGTGGCGCTAGAAGACCTGAAACATCTTTCATAGACTTTAGAACGTTTATCTATGTAAATGGCCTATGGGAACCTAAATTCACCGGTAACCCACTTTCCTGGCGAGAATTTCGATACAAATATTTCATAAGAGACAGTTTGGATCATACACTCAGTAATAACTCCTGGACAGAACGATTTCTATCGTAACTCCGAATATCTACGTTTTGAGAGTTCTGATCACAAACCTTTAGTTACTTGTCTTGATTAATCTAGGAGAAGGAAGAAAGGTTTATTTCGATATGATAATAGGTTAAAAGAGAATGAAGAAATTCCAAACCTCATTCACGAGGCTTGGCATTTAAATGGAAGTTATTATGTAATGGAGAAATTGGATTCTTGTCGTGCTCATCTTATCGAATGGAAGAAGAAGAAGAAGAAGAAGAATTTTAATTCCAAAGTTACTCTTGAAAGCACTAAAAAAAACTGGAAATTGCCCTTTCTGTAACTGCTCACTGCAAAACTGGAACTGGCGTACCGAGATGAGGAAAATTACTGGAAAGAAAAGAGTCGTATCAATTGGCTGAAAAGTGGAGATAAAAATTCTAGTTTTTTTCATGCATGTACTAGAAATCGTCGATCAGAAAACCGCCTTTCAGTTCTAGAAGATTCAAACGGGGTTCCTTGCTTAAAAGAGACTGAAATTTTGGCTATCATACCAAACTACTTCACAACTATGTTTACATCAAACATGAATGAAGATCTTTCAGTGATTTCAGAGACTTTAGAACCTCTGGTAACTCCAAGTATGAATGATAAACTCATCGGAATTACCGACGCATAAGATATAAAATTGGCACTTTTTGATATTCATCCGAACAAAGCTCCCAGACCTGACAAGTTTACAATCGGTTTTTTCCAGACGTTCTGGAATTCTACAGGGACAAACTTAATTGAGGAAGTCAAGTCTTTCTTTACGACCTGCTCGATGCCGATAAGATGGAACAAAACTTTTGTAAGGCTTATTCCAAAAATCTCAGTAGCTCGTAAAGTATCAGACCAATAGCCCTTTGTAGTACTTTTTACAAAGTTGTGGCAAAGATTCTAGCAAAATGCTTCCATCGTATCTTACCTATTTTGATTTCTGAAAATCAGTCCGCATTTGTTCCAAGGAGATCTATTTTGGATAATGTTCTTATTACCCATGAAACCCTCCATTTCTTAAGGATTTCGACATCATCCTCTCATGGAGCAATGGCTCTAAAAACTGATATGAGCAAAACTTATGATCGAGTTGAATTGAATTTCTTGCAAGAAGTGTTAACTAGACTGAGTTTCCATCAAGTATGGATTATTTGGATAATGGAATGTGTATCTATTGTATCATATTCCTTCATTGTGAATGGTTCATCTCAGGGCTCAGTTTTACTTTCACGCGGTCTCCGACAAGGAGATCCGCTCTCACCGAATATTTTTATAGTATGCTCGGAATTGTTATCAGCACTCTGTAAGAAATCCTAGGCTCAAGGGTCTTTACCCGGTGTTAGAGTCTCAGTTAATGGTCCAAGAATTAATCATCTCTTGTTTGTCGACGATACTATGTTTTTCTATAAAGCTAATAGACGTTGTGCTCAAGTCCTTAATCAAGTTTTAGAGAAGTATTCTAAAGTTTCAGGACATATTATAATTTTCTCTAAATCATCAATTACCTTCGCATCAAGAGTACCTCCATACTCGAAAATGTTGGTGAAACGCTTTTTAGGAATTACGAGAGAAGGCGGTACTGGGAAGTATCTATGCCTTTAGGAAAATTTTGGAAGGAAAAAGTCAGATATCTCTGGAGAAATGGTTGATAAAATGCGCCAACGCTCACATAGTTGGGCTTCAAAATTTCTTTCTACAGCCGGAAAGCAAATTATTCTTAAGGCGGTCTTAACCTCTATGCCGGCATACACCGTATCATGCTTTAAGATCTCAATTAACATATGCCGGAAAATTCAATCAATTTTAGATCGATTTTGGTGGAACACTCAACGGGACAAAAAGAAATTGTGTTGGGTATCTTAGAAAAAATTAACATTACAATTTATAGATGTGTTAAACGTAATTACGTCCTTATTTGCCAAAACGATTTCAAGTGAACACACACCTTTGATATCTTTCTTCCAGACTCTAACAATAGTGACTTCGATTTTGCATAGTGTAAGATTTTCAATAAGCACAAGAGAAGACAATGTTTTTCTAACGAAAGACATGATAGCTGATTTCAATATCTAAGCAATAATAGGCTAGGTTTTAATTCAATAAATAATCACGATATAGCTCATATATATATATATATATATATATATATATATATATATATATATATATAACTCGGCATAAATATATATAAAAATTAAATATATGAAAAGTAAATTTTCCTTTATTATAGGTAACAATAAGATAAAACAATATATATTTTAATCAATTAAAAATTAATAAACTTTACAATATCGTAATATACATATTTATAATATCTAAACATTCCATAAGTTATGTGTATTTAATAACGATATATAAAATTTGATAATATTGTATGTTTAGAGATAATTGTAAAAATGAAATCAATCTAAATCATATTATCGAAATATACATATTTATCATTCCATAAATTACATATACATAAAATTTGATAATATTTGATTGTTAGAGATAATTGTAAGATATGAAATCAATCTATATCACAACCAATGATTCTGTTTGGTCATGTCCCCCAGCATTGGCAAAATATTAAAGTAGCATACCTCATGCACTCGGTATCTATAATTTGGAACTGGGAAGCTATACACAGATTCATACCAAACTATAAAGAGATCATTCGAAAATTACCTTATGGTTCCTCTAATTGTGAGGATAAATTGGTATGGTTACCGGTTAAATCCGGAAGTTATACATCACGTTCGGGATATGAAGTTTCATTAATTAATGATATTCCTATAGCTAACATCTCCTTTAATTGGCAGAGGTTGATCTGGAAAGCGAAGACAACTCCTAAAATTCAAAGTTTTATGTGGAAAGCAGCTACCAATGCACTTCTAGTGGGCTCTAATCTCCATCGTCGAGGTATCCAACTAAACCCGAACTGCTTCCAATGTGGACAATTTGAAACGATTATCCATACTCTGTTTAATTATCAATATGCACAACAAGTATGGATACAAGTACCTCTAAGTAATATTGCTTACGACCTTCTAGTGTCGTTCAAATCTCTTATGGAAAAGGCTAATAAAGCCATAGCTCTTCATCCCTTAGGAATTAATCAATCTAATTTGAGCACATGGATTGCTTGGAACCTTTGGTTGGCTCGAAATAACCTGATTTTTGCAGATATGAACTTGTGTGTTTTGGATGTTATAACAAAGTCAATTAAGGAAGCAAAGGAATGAGAATCAGCTCAACTCTATGAACCTCCATCGAAGCAGCACATAACAAGCTTGAACACTCAAACTCAAATCACATATGGGGTTTCGTGTATGGTTGATGCAGCATGGGGATCAATCATCGAAGAGGAGGCTTTGGCTGATGTTTTTATACGCCAGAAAACATGCACTTGGACTCGTTTACCAGTGCAGGGAGAGATATATCATATGTCCCAGCAGCTGAAGCAAAAGCCCTCAAAGTTGTAATGGAGAAAGCCATCGAAATGCATCGTACTGTCGTCGTGTTTTGCTCAGTTCCTTGACCTTGATAAATCTTCTAAGCTCAAAGGAGATCCATATTGAGATTTATAGTCTTCTTAACGACATCTCTAAACTTAAGTCTAGTTTTATTTCAGTCTCATTTAAGTTTGTAGCTCAGAAGCTCAATACTGTTGTTGATTCTTTATCTAAAATGGTTTTACAGAGCCTAGCTACTAATCTGTCTTAAGGTTTCAATGAAAGGAATTTATGTTTGACCAAAAAAATACACGACTGAAGCAAATGTCAAAAAAAAAATTTGTAACTCAAAAAGAAGATATCCGCGATATATTAATCTATTCTCCTATTTATGTTCAATTCTTAACATATTTCTATTCAATTCATAACAATGCTAACTAGAACAATTTTAATATTCAATCTAATTCATAACAAACATTTTTATACTATGGATTTCACTATTATTATTTACTACCTCGTTCTTAAAATTTAAGGATGATGTTTTAGTTTTTTTATTTTTGTTCCACAATATTTGATATTTCAGATAAAGTTAATATATGTTTATGGTAATGAGAATCATACTTCACTACTATTGGCTTTATTTTTATTTGTTAACTTTTCAATTGTGACAAAAAAAACTTCTTCCAACTATGTGTAGTATGATCCATAGACTATGGGCCCATAGTCTATGGGCCAGTTTAACATCCCTATATATAGAACAGGCCTAAGATTGATGTGAAATATCAAAACATGACAGTAAAGAAGAAGAAAGAGAAAAGCTGAGAGAGGCATAAAGATTCCGATAGCCAATTATCTTCACAAGAATGGAAACCCGTTCAACTAAGACAACAAAAAAATTAAGGGAAAAAAAAAAACAATGAAAAGGTTCATAGCAAATTTACATATATTCCTTGCAAATAAATTTTAAAAACGCAATAGGAAGAAGAAAAAAAGAGAGTTCAATTTGAGGCAATGAGAAAAGAGTTTTGAGCTACAGGAATAGGGAAGGAGTCAAAGACCAAGCAGAAATTGGAAAACATCGCTCAATGAAATTATACCTTCAACACGTTTGCTTCCTGCTTCCACTATCACTAGTCTCCTTACACCTAATAAGACCAAACCATCATTAACTTAAACTTCTCATCTCTCCTTATAATGATCAAAGAAAGATGATTGTAAGGGAGTTATCATACCGGGACTCGCTAACCGCTCCATCACTTTCTGAAGAGTATCCGAGCGCAAGCACATATGACATCTCTGTCCGTTGTAGATTCCATTAAGCGGACTTGCATCTTGCCCCAACTGTAGCGCCTGAACCAACATTTCAAATTATTTGGCTAAACACTTTCAGATTTTTTAAAAAATATAACTTTGATGAGACACTGGATGGGATGGATCTTACCTGATGAACCGTCATGTCATCAAGATGAATCTGTGCGTATGCCTTATCTTTAGCCAGAGCAGTAATATCACTGGTCAGTGAAAGATATGTGATCAGAACACAACACTTTCAAGAAAACATATATAATGTTGTTGAGGTTTTACCTTCGAGAGTATATGTCAATAAGTGAGTCATTATCATCCACTATGGGAATTGAACTTACTTCAGCTGTAATAACCAGAAAACAAAAGACATTAGAGACATAGATGGAGGATGCATTTTAAATATGAAAAAGGGACTTACCTTGAACTAATAATGAGAGTGCAGAACCCAAAGAGGCATGTGGCCTCAATGTAGCAAGAGGTTTTCCATTTGATTCTCCGATTCTAGGGACCCAAGTACCCAGAGGAATTGAACAAATCGGCTGCTGAAGGATTGGCAATGAGCTAGACGAATGTCTAAAGTATCTGCATATACCTGGATATTATGCTTAATTTAGAGCTACGGTGTCTGAAAATTGTGTATGGCCATTGTGTATGGCCAATCTGGAGCGCTTATTCACAATTGTAGGAACTCACATTTTAATATGCCTGTTAATGAAGCAAGATGCAGTAACTGCGGATATGAACCATCTTGCAAAGAAGTATATATAACTGGAACGGTTGCCACTTTGTTTTGCAAAATTTTCAAGGCAACATCTTTCAGATTATCGTAGGGCCCAACCTGTTGGACCATATATGAAAACATTAGTAGCAAGATAGAAAGAAAATCTTCTACCTCTTTTTACTGTAAACATGCAATACAAGTTTCTAGACAGGAATTCAAAGGCAACACAAATAGTACTTTACTTATTAAGGAGAAAATATGTAGACAGGAATTAATGAATTAGTTACACTCCTGGATATATATATCTACACATACTGGCCCAGTATTTTATATCAACTGTACATATATGTGAAGCCTAGATAGCTAAAACACTTCCGTACAGTAGTAACAATGGTAGTAAGCATTATAGCAACTGAGAGAATCTCACCTGAACAAATGGCCTAGGATACTGTCTCCCACTTCCATCAAGTTGTCTGCTAATATGAGCCTTTCCCTCTTTCCAGGCTGCTATTGTGTGTGTCTCAAGCTCTTCCTCTGTCAAGTTTGATCCATGAGTTCCAAGCTGCACTTTCACAGGGTTGATATTACCATGCAAGACTTCATACTGAGAAAGTTAGTAAAACATCTACATATACTTCACACCAGGTAACTACTCTAAGGAATAATCCAGCAATGATAAATTTAAAAAAAAAAGAAACCTACCTCTCTCAGTATTAGAATGAAGTCCAGTGGACCTAGAACTCCGACAAATTGACCTTTACCAAAGTCCCAAAGAGGAGCCAAAGGGATTCCCTGAAAGTATCTGGAATTAACAAAAACCAGAGAGCCAGAATCTAGAACTAAATTTAGACGAATGTAATTCTTATAATTTCCTTCCCTTTCTGGGTTTGGATCCAACAACATTACAATATTTACATGATAGTGAGAGATAGAGAGAGAAGAACATTTCAAAAAGAACACAAGCTGACACAATGTTAAATAAAACAAACCTGCTCGTAGAGTATATGGAATGCTTGCTTCACTGGTAAGTTAACATCCAATGCAATCACCTGTAAATTTTTAGATGAATTTAGACAATTTCCAAGTAATAGCTAAAGGTTATTCATTTATAATCTATAAGACATGAAGAAAAAATCATCAAACAATACAAAGAAAAGAAGAAACCAGACCTTGCCCGACTCTGGGAGCAGCTCATATGCAGTACGGGTTGACAATAGAACAGCTATACGGTGACGAGATACCTCCAAATCAACACCGGACATCCTAGGGATAGATTCCTGGGATGGATCAGTCTACAATATAATAATCATATAAAAGCAGTCAGAAACTCAATTTGGGTGCAGTCTTCAGAGACAATATTACGGAACTTCAGGATTTATGCTTCATAAATAAAATAAAATGGTGTATGCCAATAAAAAATAATATAAAATGATTTTAAAAAAAAATCAATCATATCTCAATGCTGAACTGGAAGCAACTCAGGAAACCTAAAAAATAGAGCGGCAGGAGTAATCTGAATAAAACCTTTAAGCAAGAAATGGGAAAATTATTACTTTACATCCTAATATGATCATCATGGAAAATTCTTAGTAGCAGTGTACCACTTTCAAGACCCAAAAAGATCCAAAGCAGAAACGAACTTCAGCCAGGTACTTTGTTATCTTCTTTGCTCTGTAGCTATTGTGTACTTTTGGAAACTTTTGTTACTTATGAAGCCGATGCTATAAAGTAATATTAGAAACTTATGTAATACCACATTGTCCAATTCCAAGCACAAGTAAACTCTATGCTCTGCACTGGTAATGCGTCCAGATTATCTTCTATTAAGGGGTTAATTACTAGTCTTGCAACACAATTCACAGAAGTGAATGACAATATAACACAGCTATATTTAAACAATGTTGGTGGTAACAGATTGTCAGCTGGTTAAATGACATGCTATCAGCATAGACTATATCTTCCCACATGCAAAATACTCTACATCTTTTCTTTTTTGGAGAAATTGTATATTTCATTTAATCAGATTTGCAAGGGTAAAAAACATGAAGAAGTGTTGATCACTTGTAGGCCAAACAACAAAGCTGGATATATATAGGAACTCTATTTGAAACAGAAAAGCAAGTAAACACACATGGAAACACTGCATTCTAGAAAAGAAAATCAGTTCCCTTACCATTCGCTGGGAGACATCATCCACATCCATATAAGATCGGCCGAGTGACTCTGGAAAGCCAGCAGAAGCCATATCTGGTCCAGTTATGAATATTGTATTCACTATTCCACCATTTCCACTCACAAATGGTTGGTGCTCATCATGCCGCCATTCCCCATCAACAAAAAACTTATACTGCATGAGAATAA
>OVBE01012241.1:0-13543 GCA_900406425.1 Iberis pinnata
ATTCGATTACTTGAAAAAATCCCCAAATTGTTCAAGAGTACAAACTTACATAATATAAAATAGAGAAGAAGATAACTACCTTTAAACCCACAATGTGAAAATAACAAATTCAACCTAATTAATAATTAACTACCCACGATCCTAAATTCATGAAATACATAAAAATTTGATTTTGAATCAAATAACATGTCAAACTGTTTTTGAGACACCTTTCTCTTTTAGCTTTCAAACCCACGTTTCTTTTTTAAATGATCCTCCTTTTTCTGCATTATTCCTACATCAACCAAGATCCCAGGCTACATAAGCGTCAATGAGAATCTCTTAGCGTAATATCTTCCACTGGTCCTTCTTCTAAGCTCTACATTGATTAGGGAATTCATTGACGTTATAGACCTTTTAGAGAAAATTGGTGGTTTAAATCGTTTATCTTCTTCTTCAAGCGATTTTAAATCCTTTCTTACTTGCAGAAGGTTACAAGATTTACGCACACAGTAGGTGACAGCTACACTTGGGTTAGCAAGAGATATGACCACTTTATCAAAAAACTATTGGATGGAGTCACATTGACTATTGGCATACTCAATACCTTTGAGCTTTTTTCAACCATTTAAGTGGACATGCTTTTACCATAAACCAATACTCATTGATACCAATACTACTTTGAAGACCAAATACAAAATTTTTTGGTATGATAACTGATGGTGAGACAGTTGAGCTTTTTGTGCACTCATCCACTAACTCTATTATGTAAGATCATTGTTTTTACATTCACCCTCGGATTTCAGCCATGATTTATCTCTTTGCCACTCAAGAATTTCAAAGTGGAATGCTACCACTCATGTTAACTCTCATATATATAGATATTGTTGAACCAAACCATAATTTAGAAAACTCTTATATATTCGATATGAAATGCTCCCTCATGTCAACTCCCCCGAAGAATATGCTCATATCTACTCACTCAAAGTGAACCTCATGTTTTATTAGGGTCTAGACCACATCATTCAATCATTCTCTAAGCCTTCTAGTCTTAGAATGTGTCATTGAACCTTTCCTAATGTGTGGGATAAATGTTGGTTTAATGTTTGGGTCGATTTCCTCATCACCTTGTGCGACAATCACCTTCGCTTTCTGCAATCACTTTTCCATCATTACAAGCATACAGTACCATGTCTCTCTCGCGACACGCCAACGTATTTTCATCTCCCCTAACCTTCTCCTTCATCCCCTACGTTTCCTCTCAAATACATCATTCTTTTTGTTTCATCTCTTTCTCCATCATCGATTAATACTTTCTCTTTCTACTCTCTTCCTTCTCGAGCTTCATTCTCGTGAATGGATAATGAACTATGGAAAAGCCTTCCAAATCTAATCATCAGTGTTGACATGCAATCCTTCAATTTTCCTCGCAATACAAGACAGTAACTTGAACGCGATACGTCTTAGCCTTACAGTACGTGGTCTCAACCCTAATCAACAAAACTTGATGGTCAAATCAGGTTCATGCCGCTGGGAATGCATTATTTGAGAGAGTATGTGGACTGCATAAGTCAAATCAGGTCGAGTGGCAAAGAGATAGATCAACCGTCCAACTAGCCATCGATATTTTTGAGGATCATCAATTATCGGGCCTTCGGCTAAAGCGAGACGGTGGTGTTGATCAATTGGGATCACTGCTGGTTTAAAACCCAATAGACCCGCATCACTGATGATTTTCGTGGCGTATTGCCGCTGCGAGAGGTAGATACCATCACTAATTCGAGCCAGCTCGAGGCCCAAAAAATATTTCAGTTTTCCCAAGTCTTTCATGTAGAAGCAAGTAGACAAGTACTCTTTGAAAACCTGTATTTCATGGGGTAAATCTCCGGATAAGATTAAATCATCAACATAGACAAGTAGGCGAAGTGAGTAGGTTTGTCTTATGAGAACGAACAAAGAGTAATCTAATTTTGTTTGCGTGAAACCGTAGTGTTTCAGAGCATTAACAAGCTTCGCGAACCAGCAACGAGGAGCTTGTTCGTGTCCATAAAGTGACTTTCGAAGAAGACATACCGTGTTATCCGTTGGACTACATAAGCTTTGAGGAACTTTGATGTATACTTCATCATTCAAGTCACCATGGAGAAACGCATTATGGACATCCATTTGGTGAATTTTATGATGTCATTTAGCAGCAAAGTCAAGAAATACACGGACTGTCTTCATCTTGGCAACCGGTGAAAAAGTATCAGTGTAATCGATCCCCTCTTTTTGGTGATTTCCAAGCACAACAAGGCGTGCTCTATGTCTTTCGATAGAACCATCATACGCAACTTGATTGTGTACATCCATTTTGATCCAATAGCTTTCTTTCCGGGCGGTAATTCAGTGATTTCTCAAGTCTTGTTTCTCTGTAAGGCTGAGATCTCACTTGCTATTGCATCACACCAAACTGTATGAAGCATCGCTTCCTTAAATGACCGAGGTTCAACATGAGTTGTAAGTTCTGCCATGTAGCATCTATGTCTCACCACAAATCTGTTAAAAGAAAAAATTGGTGAGAGGATAATGCGAACCTGAGGCATGCGAATCAGAGTGTTGCAGGAGAGAGAGATGACAGTGCAAGAGAGACACTTCCAATGACGTAGTCTTGGTCTAACATTTGGGACTCTGTTTTGCTGTCCTTGTGCTCGCGTTGTTGATTCAGTTTGTATTGGTTTTGTAGGAGTTACAGCAACATCAGGAGGTTCGATTACTTGTGGAGGTGATAGAGGTAATGGCAGAGGTGATGGAGGTAATGGTGGAGGAGTAGGTGGTGGCGTTTGGGCAGAGATGTCATTGGGTGTAAAATCATCAACAGAGGCAAAAACTGGTGATGTTAGAGGTGTAATAATAGAGTTGTTTGGTGTCGATGGCAAAGAAATGGAAACACAGTTTCGTCAAAGACATCACGAGAAACAATGAAGGTTTCTGTTGTTAAATAAAAAAGTTTCCAGCCTATCTTCCCAAATTGATACCCAAGGAATACACAACAACGACTTCGAGGAGCAAATTTATCTCCTTTTTGATTGGTGTTGTGAGCATAAACGAGGCAGCCTAGAATCCGAAGATGTTTGTACGATGGTGTTTTTCCATATAGTTTCTGAAATGGAGTCATACCATTCAAAACCGATGATGGAGTTTGGTTTATTAGATAGCTAGCAGTTAGAACACACTCTCCCCAATATTCAATTGGTAAGCTATGTTGAAATCGAAGTGCACGAGCGACGTTTAGAGTGTGTCTATGTTTACGTTCCGTGGCGAACATTTTTTTGTGGAGTGTAAGCACATGACGTATCATTGAGAATTCCATTTTGTTGAAAAAACAGAGTGAGACATAAGAATTCAATTCCATTGTCAAATTTCACTTCCGTCATCTTTATGTAATCATGTATAAATCATGTTACTTGCTTCTTATTAGCAAGAAACTACAACCAGACCGCGTGAGAGTGATCATCAACTATTGTCAAAAATTACTTCAAACCACAGAAAGCAGTTGTTCGATATGGACCCCATAAATCAATATGAATAAGATCAAAAATCTGAAATGCATTATTGATACTATCTGGAAAACTTTGTCTTGTTTGTTTTGCTCTCAAGCAAACATCACAATTCTGAAAAATGAACTACTACTACTAGAAGATAAAAAAAACAGATTCAGAGACTATTCCAGTAAAATTCGATGAAGGATGTCCCAAACGACGGTGAAGAAGATCAATGTCCGCTGAGAATCAATAATTTACCAGTAATATGTCCAATCAAATAATTGTCGGTTACTAATTAACCAAATGAATTGAATTCATATGGCAGTCATTGATGTAGTAAACATTATGAATGGACGTATTAGGAGTTAAACGAGTAAGTCCTTGTTTCGAGGAATCAACATTGTTTGGAGCTGGAAGAAGAACCAATACTGGAATAACCAAATGTAGATTTTCAATTAAATCTTTTCGGCATGTCATATGGTGAGTAGCTCTAGTATCTAAGATCCACTTTTTTCATCATTCTTACCACTTAATTTGGTGTTGTTCTTTCCAGGTATTGATGACTTGTTGAATGAGATGCCATTGTTCATCACTGATTCCACAAAGTCCTTCGCGTCATGGTCTGTTATTGGTGAAACTCCAACAGAAGTAGTATTTGCACGAAGAAATTGAGTAATGTTGGCGTGATGATTCTGAGTTTTTGCACGTGAAGAGGCTGGTTGCTGCATCTTGGTGCGCGACCTATCTCCCCACCACTCAGGATAGCCGACCACCTTGAAACAGCTAGCAGCTTCATGGCCTAATCTGCCGGAAGCGGAGCACTTCCGAGACATGTCTCAATTAGTTGGAACATTTTTGTTTGGAGCAATTGGTTGTGGATGTGAAGCAGAAGCTAGAAAAGAAGCTTGCGAACGACCATGAGCTTGCAGTGAAGAAAATTGAGAAGCGAAACTCATGACAGTTGGCTCGATTGATTGAGTTGAGTGCAATGTTTCGTTTTGGGATACTGTTTGATATATCGTATCAAGGTCAGGTAGGGGAGAGATGGCGCAAATTTGAGACCTTATTACACCATGTGTTGCATCATCAAGCCCAGAAAGGAAGTCATGAATTCTCAAAGTTTCACTTTCTTTATCTCTGGCAGTGTTGATATCGCATATGCAGAGACCACAAGTACAACTTTTAAGAGGCATACCTTCGGCTATGTCGTTCCAAAGCTTTTTCAGTCGACCAAAATACTAATCGATTTATGAGTTATTATGTTTGCAATTAGAGAGAGAGAGCCAACGTAGCTGTTGAAGACGAGCTCCACTCTTAAGAGAGAAACGCTTCTTAATGATTTGCCATAGATCCTTCGCGACTTGGCGAGTTGAGATTGAGGAATGGAGTTTCGGGTCTATTGTTTGCTTGATCCAACCGATTAGAAGATGGTTATTAGCAATCCAATCTTCATGTTAAGGAGCATTAGTTATGGGTTTGGGAATACTCCAATCTAGAAAACCGAATTTCTTTCGAGAGCTAAGAGCTATTCGGAGATTCATAGCCCACTCATCGTAATTAGAGCCGTTGAGTGAGGGTTGTGAAATAATCGCGCAAAGATTATCGTTTGTTGTGATATCGTAAGGTGAGATCATTTTTTGTGTTGCTTGAGCAGCTATGGTTGAAAGAAGAAGAAGAAGAAGAAGAAGAAGAAGAATGAGTTTATGCCAAGAAGCAAGAAGAAAGAGAGAATCAGAGAGATATTAGGTCGTGCTCTGATACCATGATAGAATGTGTATTCTCCGTCTTATTCATTTTCTATGTTTACAAAGTATATATAAAAGAGTATTAAAGCCCTACTCAAAATATTTACAGAATAATATATTTAGGAAGTTATACTAATATCTCTATTAATAAATATGGACCCCCGAATTATTATATATATTATAAAAGATGGATTCCATTTTTTTTATGCTTACACGTGTATATTTATTTTTTTTAAAAATTAAGTAGGTTGCCTGTTGAAAAGTATATATATATATATATATATATATTCTTCCCGAATAACAGACCAATTGTCATCTAAGATTATCAAATCCTGAACTGTTATTAATAGAACACTCGCGACTCTTTTAACACTAAAAATTGCAACGTTTCTCCGAAAGCAGTTTTTCAAGATCATTTCTAATTATAAGTAGGTGTTTCACAATTGAATGAGAAACATTAGTTTACGGCTAGATAACATTCAATTACATAATTTTATCTTCTTCTCTGTACCTTCATATCCTTTGTTGAAAATGGCGGATTCGCCGTTAAGTGGGCAGTGATAGCTATATGAATACTTAAACGATCGAATGCTAAATGATACTTTTATTGCTATGAAAACATGACTATAAATAGTCTTACAACTTACTTGAAATCTCCTAAAATGTTGCAACTAAGCAGAGCACAACGTGAAACAAAATTGACCAAGAAACTCGGCCTTAGTGGCCTTTTATCTCAAACAGAACAAGACTAATTTAAACCTACTAAGTTACTTTATTTAGCGCCAAAACACCAACAAACCATCCTTAAACTAAACTTTGTCTACAAAGCTTAGTTTATCATTTGCAGAACAGACCCCAAGCTTCTTTCTGAGATGTTCAAAGACTTCACGCTTCAATGGTTTAGTGAATATGTCTGCAATTTGCTCCTGTGTGCCACAATGTTACAAGCGTATGACACCTTCCTTTACCAAATTTCGAAGAAAATGAAACCGGACTCCAATATGTTTGCATCTCCTATGGAAGACTGGATTCTTAGACAGTTTGATAGTGGATGTGTTGTCACAAAGAATTACCAGACTTCCTCCTACATCACAACCTAGTTCCTCCAGAATTCTCTCCAACCAGATGGCTTGACAAGCACAGACTAAGGCAGCCACATACTCAGCTTATGTGGAAGACAAGGTGACAATTGGTTGCTTTTTTGAGGACCATGTAACAGCATCACTGTCCATGAGGAAAACGTAACCTGATGTGCTCCTTTTACTATCAAAATCTCCAGCAAAATCACTGTCAGTGTAGATCAATAGCTCACCATTACCACCCCTTTTGTACCAAAGACCAAAATCCATCGTACCCTTCAGGTACCTTAGCACTTTCTTTGATGCAGCAAAGTGCAGAGTAGTGGGTTGAGACATTAAACGACTTAGGAGACTTACAGAGTACTGATGATCTGGTCTAGTGTTTGTTATGTACATTAAGCTCCCAATAATCTGCTTGTACAGAGTCTCATCTACTCTTTCTCCTCCTTTGTCTAAGTCCAACTTGCTTCCTGGTACCAAAGGAATACTCACAGAGTTGCATTCTTCCATTTCAAATCTTTTAAGAATCTCTGCAGCATACTTAGATTGTGAGATGTGAGTCCCTTGTGGTGTCTGCAACACTCAATCCCCAAGAAATATCGCATTTTGCCAAGATCCGACATGTCAAACTTCCTCATCATTGACAGCTTGAAGTTTTTCATCATTGACTCATTGTTTCCTGTATAGATGAGATCATCTACTTATATGTTGACAAACAAAATGTTACCTTGATCATTTGATTTCTGAAACAAAGTTTCTTCATTGACAGACTTCTCAAATCCCTCCTTGATAAATATTTTTCAATGCGGCTGAACCAGATCCTAGGATCCTGCTTGAGACCGTACAAGGCTTTGTGTAGTTTACACACTTTGTCCTCCTCTCCTGCCACGTCATATCCTCTTGGTTGAAGAACATACACATCTTCTGCAAGCACACCATGGAGAAAGGCAGACTTGACATCTAATTGATAGATGTGCCAAGTCTCATGAGCAGTTATGTTAATGATAGTTATGATGGTATCCATCCTAGCAACACGTGCATACACTTCAGAATAATCAATTCCTTGCTTTTGAGAGTACCCCTTAGAAACTAGACGAGCCTTATGTTTTCTCACCTCACCTCGTTCATTGAATTTTTTTTTTGTAAATCCATTTGACTCCTATTGCATTTGATCCTCATGTTAATTGTTGTAATGTCCATGTTTCATTCCTCATAATTGAGCTCATCTCATCATCCATTGCCTTTTTCTACTTGTCATTTACCTATGCTTCTTCAAAAGTGGTAGGATCTAAAGAATTTATTTCAACCATGTTCACTTCCTCCTCTTCTTATTCATTCTGAACATAGTCTCTTAGGTATTTTGGTGTTCTTACTTGTCTTCTTGGTCTTGTTGCAGCAGGAGGCTGATCTTGTAACTCAACATTATCAGTTTTATCTGCAACTTCTGCAGTTTCTTCTTCATTTTGCTCAACTACTACTGGTTCTCCTTCATTTTGCTGTCCATGATATTCTTCATCACTATGTTCATCTTCACTATCTTCCCACACAGCATCATCATCATTCCAGGTTCGTTCAGAACCAGCAGTGGAATGGTCTTTATCTTCTTCCCAATTCCAACTTTTCTTTTCTTCAAGCACTACATCTCTACTGATGACAATCTTTTTGCTCTTTAGATTGTATAATCTGTAGCCCTTCGATTCTTCTGAGAATCCAAGTAAGATGCATACATTACTCTTATCATCTAATTTTCCTCGTTTTTCATATGAGATGTGAACATGAGCTAGACAACCCAAACCCGAAAGTAATCAACACTTGGCTTCATTCCATTCCAAGCTTCTTGTGGTGTGATGTATTTAACAACACGAGTAAGACATCTATTTAGAACATGAAAGGTCCATCTTACTACTTATGGCCAAAAGATTCGAGGCACCTTGCTTGTTGACAACATAGATCTCACCATATTCACTACAGTTCTGTTCTTTCTCTCTGCAATGTCGTTCTGTTGAGGGGTGTAAGCTGTGGTTAATTGCCTTCTTATTCCATGTTCCTTGCAGTATTCCATGAATTTATTTCAAGTGTATTCCCCTTTGCTGTCTGTTCTTAGACATTTCACATTTTTTCAGTCTCAATCTACACTTGCTTCTTGAAAATCTTGAATTTGTTAAAGGCTTCAGACTTTTTTTTCAAGAAATAGAACCAAGACTTTCGGCTATGATCATCAATGAGACATAGGATCTACTTTAAACCACTTGTGGAGACTGGACTGATTGGACCACGAATGTCAGAATGAATTAGTTCACGCACTGCTTTAGCCCTCCAAGTACTTTTCGTTGGAATTGATTGTCTCTGCTACTTTCCCACAAGACAATCTGTGCAAGTAAATGTCTGAATATTGAACATTGGTAGTCCCTTAACCATGTTTTTGCTCTGCAGTGCTCTAATTCCATGATGATTCAAGTGTCCATACCGTTCATGCCACAGTCTTGGTATTTCTTATGAACTTATTTGAAAACATTGAATTTGTTTTGGTTTCTCCTCCTTGCTTGTTTCATCAAACAACATGAACATCCTGTTGAGACTCATTTTACTTTCTGCAATTAACCCTTTCTCTTCGTGGAAAATTTTGCAAGTTCCTTTCTGAATAAGCACACTTAGCCTTTTCTCTTGAAGTTGTCCAAGGCTAAGTAAATTATTCTTTAGTTCAGTAACATAGTATACCTCACTGATTCTATAAGTTTCACCATTTAACATCAGGTTTATGTTCCCCTTTCCAATCACTTCCATCCTCTTGTTATTTCCAAGCTTGACTAAGTGTTTGAAGCTTGAGTCCAAAGTCATAAACAGAGAGTCATCTCCACTCATATGATTCGAACATCCTGAGTCAAGAAACCATGCTCTTTTCCTCATGTGGTATGCATTTCCCGTGTGAGTCATTAGCATCATTTCTGCAGTATTTTCTGTATTATCATCTATTTCTTCAACATAAGCCATCAGCAGCATTGGCTCATTCTCCATATTTGCATAGTTGGCTTCCTCCTCCCATATTGGACACTCATTCTTGAAATGACCAAGCTTGTGACATTTGTAGCACTCAATTATGCTTTTATCCACAAATCCTCTGCCGTGGCCACGTCCTCTTCCTCTACCAATGGAACCTCTTCCTCCGGTTCCATATCCTCTCCCATACGTGATGTTCATCACTTGATCTTCCACTCTATCCAAATTTTTGAACTTCTGTTCATGAACTCCCAGAGAGCTCTGTAATTCATCAAGAGTCATGTTCTCAATGTCCTTAGATTCTTCTATGGATACCACCACATACATGAATTTTTCACTAAAAGTCCTCAAGATCTTTTCCACTACTTTTGTTTTATCCATCACCTCCCCATTGCTTCTCGTTTGATTGTTGATATCTAGAACACGCTTGAAGTATTCTTCAATTGTCTCTGTCTCTTTCATCTCCAGAACTTCGAAATCCCTTCTTAGTTTCTGTAACAGTGACGTCTTCACTCTAGCATTGCCACCAAACTTACACTTCATTGAATCCCAGTTGATCTTTGATGTCTTTCTGTCCAAGATTTTCTCAAAGGTTACTCTATCAATAAATAGTGTATGTTCTACTATATTTTTGCTTTGAAAAAGTTTATTTCATAAATTTCAATTTTACATCTAGACTCAAATATAATTTGGAACCGATATGAAAATTGTACATTGACATAGAGATGAGAATCATAGTCCTTAACTATGGCAAAATTTTAATTTGAAATGCAAGGTCATGATTTAAGAAATTACAAATATTCAATTCTTCTGATGAATAGCCCATTCAATATATCAATAACTAAATATTTTAAAAAATTATGGGTTCTTTTTTGTTTCAATATTTTTTGAATATTAGGAAAACGCAAAACAAAAACATTAATCGAAATAGAACATAAATCGGCGAGTTACAGAAAAAGTTGTTAATACTATAACATATTAGAACTTTTAACATTGTAAAGCAACAAGTTTTATTGTCAGAACATTTAGTGAAGAAACATTTATAAGTTGGAAAAGTCTAAAATTTATCATATTCAACGAGGAAAAAGATTATTTTTAATTAACTTAATATTAGTTATAAATAAAAAAGAATTATCAACTTAAAAATGTTAGACTTTACATATAATACCATTTAAACTATTATGTTAAAGAATTTATGTCAATGAATTACTTAACTGATTAGAAAGAATTTGAGAAACATACGAGCTTATTCTCATATCTTTGTTCATATTTTCACAGTAGCAAAAAAATGAATTGTTATATTTCAAATACGTTAATGATGTAAATCAATTAGACCAACACAATAGATCGACCAAATGTTCTTATCGCTAACTATGTGTGAAAGTAAATTATACGTAATTGTTCGCCCGAATGAGCTAGTTTAGTTCTAGATTATTGTTATTATCATGACGAGTTGAATTATTAATTTTAGCTTGCGCGCGGGTATATCTCTAGTAAAACATAACAATTATATCATTTAGCATATGTTTATCTTCGAAGACATGTTTCCTCTATCTTAATATTTTTTTTACACTACACAGACCTAAAACTTGAAAATAAATAGTAATGAGTTTTGAATTTGCAATTACAATAAGTTAAGTTGTGGAAATTAATTGAATATTTACTATGATGAGATCCACATGCAAATGCTCTTATAAATCGCAAGATTTTCTCATCTCCTATATATTAAAAGGAAAGATTTTTTTAAAACAAACATTAATTTTGTTAAATATTACATTATATGCCATTGGTTTAATGAATAAACAAAAAATATCATCAAGGATAAAAATGTCTAGAAACTTAAATAGTTATCCCTATAGCCAAACACTACTAGTTAATATCTGCATACTATTTATGTAACCAAACAACTCTACAATTAAATAAATAAAAAGAAAATTTTCAAAAAATCTAATAACTCAATTTTAATAAAAGTTTCCTAATAAAGTAATTAGTTAAAATGAAAACTTAATACAAAATGAAATAGATATATTACTCAATATTAATTAATGTCAATTTGTTAATACACATATATATATATGTTATCATATCAGTACAAGAAAAATTTGGGAAAAATAACTGGAGGGCCTGACGGATAATAATTCGTAGGCAAAAAAGTGACGGACATCAATCCGTTAGGAATCCGTGAGTAATACCGTCAGGATATCTCCTTGACAACATATTCGTTAAATAACCGTTGGTAATGATTATATTGGTAAATCCTGACGGATAATCCGTAAGGATTTCGTCAAGAAAAAAGTCTATAAAACCATAACCCCCACACCTTCATTATTCACACATTCACAACATATATCTTACAAAAATGTCTAATCCTCCTTATTTTCGATCATGGATGGATCGGGGAAAAATAGATCCAGATATGAACCTTTTGAACGATGAGTATTCGCGTGGTGTTATGGAATTCAAGTAATTAGCATATCGACAACCTCGGGCACAAAGTAGTCATAAGTTACTATGTCCATGCTCTGTTTCTCAGAATTCGCATAATATCAAGATAGATATGGTTTGGAATCACTTGTATCTGAATGATTTTATGCCTATTTATAATATTTGGTAAATACATGGCGAAGAACATGATATTATTGCTAGTAGTAGTGGTAGTGAACGACCTGACCTTGTTGCTAGTACTAGCGGTAGCGAACCATTGGCCGATAGGATAAAGAAACCTAGAACGGATTTATATTATGTTGCACCTACGGTTCAAATGGTTAATGACGTTTATAGAGAGACTATAGAGACGGCTCAACGTTCGTACGAAGAACCAAATTTCAAAGCACGACCGTTTTTTGAAATGTTAAACGCAGCGAATCAGCCATGATATAGTGGATGTAGAAATGGACATTCGTCTTTATCATCTTCTGGTAGGTTGATGGGTATAAAGACATATTATAACTTGCCTGAGGATGCAGTTGACACAATAGCAAATTTAGTGAGAGATATCTTGCCTGATGACAACAATGCTCCAGGTTCATATTACGAGATTCATAAACTTGTGTCGGGGCTTAGGTTGTCGTATAAGGTTATAGACGTGTGCATCGATAATTGTATGATCTATTGGAGATGTGACAACACCCGAACGAGTTGTAGATTTGTCGCAAACCAAGGTATAAGGATACATGCGGTAGATTTTCAGTGCCTTACAAGAGGATGTGGTATTTGCCGCTAAAGGATAGGTTGAAGATGTTGTATCAGTCCGAGACAACAGTTGCGGAAATGAGATGGCATGCTGAGCATAGATTCGATGGAGAGATTTCACATCCTTCCGATGCAGAAGCTTGGCGGTATTTTCAAGCTACTTATCCAGATTTTGCATGCAAGCCAAGAAACATTTATCTCAGATTAAGTACATATGGATTCAGCCCGTTCGGGAAGCACGATAGACAGTATTCTCTATGTCCAGTGATCGTGACACCATAAAATTTTCCGCCATCTTTGCGTATGAACTGAGAGTTTCTATTTCTCTCTGTTCTTGTACTAGGGCCGGAACATCCGAAACGATAACTTGACGTGCTTTTGTAACCACTGATACATGAGTTGTTGACATTATGGAAACATGGGGAGCAAGCTTATGATGTGTCTTTACAACAAAATTATAGGATGCGTGCGGTTCTTATGTGGACTATAAGCGATTTCCCAGCGTATGGCATGTTATCAGTGTGGACAACTCACAGGAAACTAGCATGTCCATATTGTGCGGATAACACTGATTCCTTCCAACTAAGTAATGGAAGGGAAACATGCTGGTTTGATTGTTACCGAGGGTTTTTGCTCCCGAGTCATCCATATCGTTGATCAACAACATTATTCACGAAGAAGAGATGTGTTGACGGTCCACCACCTGAATTAGGTGGCACATATCTCTTATGACAGTTGGATGATTATGGTGTTGTTATGACGAATGATGCAAATGTTGGTGGAAATGGACACGTCAATGTTGAGTATACGGGCATAAATCATAACTGGCACAAGAAAAGCATATTCTGGGATTTGCCTTATTGGGAAACACATTTATTGAGGCATAACATAGATGTGATGCATGTGAAGTAGAACTTCTTTGACAACATAATGAACACGGTTCTAAATGTCCAAGGGAAGGCAAAAGATAATTTGAAGTCCAGATTAAACTTGCCAGACATTTTTTCTCGTGCTGAGCTTCACATCA
>OVBE01012242.1:0-13542 GCA_900406425.1 Iberis pinnata
CTTCCCATACATTTATCTTCTGTTATGATGTTTGACTACCATTCATATATTTTGACTAATTTATAGGTATATGAAAACACTAAAGGCTTACGTGAAGAATCATGCAAGGCCGGAAGGATGTATGGCTAAGGAGTATTTAGCCAGAGAATGTATTGCATTTTGTTTAGAGTTCTTGAAAAATTCAGTACCAGTTGAAGGAGCAGTTAATCGGAACGAAGACATTGAGGATGATGGAATGGTAGTTGAAGCTAGACCACTACAAAAGGGTGTACAGGTCACCCTTTCTGACAAAGATAGAGACATTGCACATCGTTATGTGCTGATGAACATGGCTTTTATGGATCCTTACGTGTAGTAAGCGGTTAACCATTCTGTTAATAAGGATATCAATTACAATTTATAAAGCATATTGTTTTTATTGTCAAAACAGAATGCATTTGGAAGAATTACAAGCTACTGATGATAGATGTGCTCAAAATGAAACGTTGTTTTGGAAGACTCATACTGAGAATTTTGCACAATGGGTGAACACGAAGGTTACATCTTAACTAGAGTTTATGTTCATTAGTTATTTGGTTGTTCTGAGTTAGAGTATTCATTGCCAAACACTGAAATGTGTCACTTGTTTCTTCTTGGTTTATTTGATTGGAACATAATTTGTGAATTTGAAACTGCATGCTTCAGGCCAGGTTTTGTTTTTTGAAAAAGACAGATACTTGTTGTTCTGAGTTAGAGCACCCATTGCCAATTATTTAAATGTGTCAATGGTTGCTTCTTGGTTTATTTGATTGAAACATGATTTGTGAATTTGAAACTGGATGCTTCAGGCCGGGTTTTGTTTTTTGAAAAAGACAGATATTTGTTGTTCTGAGTTGGAGTATTCATTGCCAATTATTGAAATGTGTCACTGGTTGCTTCTTGGTTTTCTAAGTTTGATGTTTTCTCTGATTCAGATTAAATCAGACAAAACGCAAAGTTATTCTAAGGAGATAAAGTGGCTGGCATTTGGACCGCGAAATATTGCTTTAGCACATAAAGGATTCATCAGTAATGGGCATAGATTTCATACATATGCCGTTAAGAAAAAACACAAAACAGTGTAGTAACTTATGAAGCGTTTAGTATGTGTCGATCGAGTGCACGAGATACAAGACAAGTAGCAGATATGCTAACATATCATGGAGTAATAAAGGAGATTTTACTTCTTGACTACCACATGTTCAAAGTACCATTGCTTAGATGCAATTGGGCAAACAAAGGTAATGGTGTCAAGGAAGAAGATGGATACACTCTTGTGAACCTCCATATGAACCAAGCAGCATATTCGAAAGATCCATTCATTTTACCTACTCAAGCAAAATAGGTATTCTACTCTAGGGAAGATGATTCTTCAAATTGGTATGTGTAATGAGAGCACCGCCTAGAATATATCATGAGTTAGAAACAGAGGAGGATTTAGTAGGGGCACCATTGCCTATCCAAAAAATAGATGATGGAGAAAGTGAAGATGTTGATGATGGTAGTATATATGTTAGGAATGATTGTGAAGGGTTATTGGTAGTAGATTGAAATAGTCTTGGTGATGTTTGATAGGTTTTATGGTTTTTATTGTTTGATTCCTTACATTATAGAAATGCTACTCTTTTGTAAACATGGCAATGTTTTATGGATATAATAAAATTATTAATTTTTATTTGACCAATAATAACAGAAATGGTTTGCTATCTTTGTAAAAAAACTACTATAGATGAAATCCAATTATAATACAAACCCAACGCTATTGAATATAAAATACTAAAGCTATTATTAAAAACCTTTAATAACAAATATACGCCGCTGTTATAAAAATAAACAATTGCATATTGAACAACGCTATCGTAAATTCAATAATTATAGCAAACATTAAATCCGCTATCTAAAGTGTCCGACCTATAATAACGGGTGCTGTCAGAGCATTTAATAAACCGCTATGCTATCCTACGATAGCATTTTTGAACGCTAAGGAAAGCCATATTTCTTGTAGTGATGCGAAACATGGGATAGAATAGGATCATAAAAGGTATATGGGTAGATCGTTAGATGAGGTGAAAGCCTTGTATGCATCAATTGTTTGACGCTACCTTGAATTTGCATAATGTTTTGCATTACTATCTTGAGAGAAATCACTTGAAAAAGTGAGAAACTACTTCAAACATCTAAAAAGCCCTAAAACCGAATCAAATGGATTAGATTTCTCCTCCAAGATTAAGATCACACCTAAATGTTAAATGGATGAACGTATGGGATTGGTGAATAGGATTCAAATTGTGATGAGTATGTAGAAGTACATTGAATAATTGTGATCCATGCATCATTTTACTAGTTTTTAGGATGTTACACTTGAGGCATTACATTCAAGTTTTGGTTATGAGTTGTCATTTTCAAACCTCTCTTTCTCACTTACCGTTGTGCCTTGCTTGAGGATAAGCAAAGGATAACTTTGGGGGAGTTGATATAATGTGTATTTGATGCATTTTAACTCTTATTTGATTGGTGAATAGGGTTCAACTTGTGATGAGTATGTAGAAATACTTTGAATAATTTTGATCCGTGCATCATTTTACTAGTCTTTAGGATGTTACACTTGAGGCATTACATTCAAGTTTTGGTTATGATTTGTCATTTTCAAACCTCTCTTTCTCACTTACCTTTTTGCCTTGCTTGAGGATAAGTTTGGGGGAGTTGATATAATGTGTATTCGATGCATTTTAACTCTTATTTAACATTCATTTTGAGTAGATTCACTTGCATTTAAACATATATTGGATGCATTTGCATGTCATATTCATGTTTCTGGTGTTTAAGGTGAGTCAATTCAAAAGAGAGAGATCAATTGGGTGCAAAAGAGCCTGAAAGGGGACTTAATAGGGATCAAAACAACAAGCCTTAAAGATCAAGCGATTTGGAAATATTACAGTGGGAATTTCATCATGGCATCTTAAAGAATATTTTAGCCATGAATTCGAGATTTACAACAAGCCAAAAGTCACCTTAAACGTCCCAGGGAATCACAAGATATGAGCCAACAAAGTTGCGATCCGCTAGATTCGTAGCTCAAAACTGTCCACCCCAAAGATGCATCTTTTACAGCATTCAGAACATAAGCCACATAAGAGTGTAGCGGTTTGCCCAAACCACTACACATGAACACTATGGCTACCTGGAATTGTTTTTGAACATAGCGGTTTACACAAACCTCTACAGGGTCAAGGAATCCAAAAAGTCAACATTTTCTCAAGTTTTTACCCAATTTTCAATTGGATTTTATGTGTTTTGGGTTAACCCAATACCACTTTTAGACTACTATCCCCTTTTAAACTACTATATAAGTGTTTTAGACCTAATTTTCATCAACTTTTGATTCTACTTTTGCTCTTATTTCCATTTTGGTGTAAAACTTGAATCTTTGTCAATCTTATTTCTATTTCTTGTGTATCTTTGATTTCTTGCTTATTTGTTGTTTCTAATCATGATTAAACACATTTCCTTCATGGGATTTGATGTTTCATCTATGATTAGCGAGTAATCTTTTTTATACAAATGGGTTACCTTTATTTATATCTTCATTCATTTTAATGTTTTTAGTGCTAGATTTAACTTGATCACTCATTTCTAGATTATAGTCAATTTCATGCCCGGAAGATGTTTGTGAAAATACTTGAATGAATTATTTGAATGCTAAATGAGGCCTAGCCAAGGAATTGTGTTAGTTAGTTTAGTGGTTGAATGGAGTAGATTTTAATGCTTTCTTTTTGTGTAATTAGCCAGGAATTGTTTTAGTTACATGATTAGGAAAGAGATTCTTGTCATGGAAGTGGATTAGTCTTTAATTGGAAATCTTGGACCAAAGATTAGCATTGTTGATTGTATTGGGTATCATAGAACTTCGCTTGATCACCTAAATCATTAACCTTGACCCATTTGTTTAACCTTTTTATTGTTATTTTAATCTTAACCCTTAGTTGACTTTTTACTTAATTTGGGTGACTTTTATATCTTTGACTTTTATATCTTTAACTTTTATTTTTTAAGTTTTTTAGGATGTTAGCTTTCAATCAAAAACCTATAATTTTTTAGATTAAATATGATTCTCATAGGTTTTAGTGTGTTAATAACCCCTAATTTGGATTGACTCTTAAATGTTACAATGACATGAGTAAGTTTAAGATACTTGCTTAGACCTAGAATCCAAAAAATTCATGTTTATAAATTTATTTTTGAATGTCTAGAGGAATCAGCTTGTCAAGAAGAGTCTCGATATTACATGATTTTTCAATATCTTGTGTTTGCCATTAGGTGTACAAATATGAGATGAAAAAGCTATCTTCCCAACACACATATGTTGAGGCTCATCATAAGAACAATAGACCTTCCATTTGCAATTCCCACTTATACCACACTTGCAAGAAACCTTATCTAGCTCCCACCTAGATTGAACAATGTTTCTCTATGTCTCCAAAACATAATCCAAGACGGTTTATGTGAAGTCAAACCTCGACATGAATGTCCTTCCAATTAGCAATCAATCCTCTGGAACTCTTCCTACTCCAGTCATTTTTTCTCTTAGCACATTCGGGTCACCATCTTCACCATCACTACCTGGGATTTTATTTCTGCCTATCATGAACTCATCAACAAGATCAGTCCACTAGATTTTCGTACTCTTATGTTTTGTTTTTCCTTCTCGAAGACTTAGCTTCATCAACCTCCTTATCACTTCCACAATCCTCTTCACCACTTCCATAATCCTCCTCATACATGACACTCTCGGAACCATCACCGTCTGACCCATTACTCAGTGAACTAACCCTAAACTCCTCTTCACTGAGTTTAGGATTATCCCTGATTTGGATTGACTCTTAAATGCTACAATGACATGAGTAGGTTTAAGATATTTTCTTAGACATAGGATCCACAAATTCTAGTATATTTCAATTTCTTTCTGAATGTCTCGAGGCATGAAATTGTCATTAAGCCTCATCTTGTCGAGAATAGTCTCGCTATTACATGACTTTTCAATATCTTGCATTTTCCATAGGTGTACAAATGTGAGATGAAAAAGTTGTCTTCACAACAAGCATATGTTGAGGCTCATCACAAGAAAAATAGACCTTCCATTTGCAATTCCCACCCATACCACACTTGTAAGCAACCTTATCTAGCTCCCACCTAGATTGAACAATGTTTCTCCCTGTCTTCAAAGCATAATCGAAGACAGTTTATGTGAATTCAAGCCTCGACATGAATGTCCTTCCAATTAGCAATCTATCCTCTAGAACTCTTCCTATTCCGGTCACTTTTTCTCTGAGCACAATCGGGTCACCATCTTCACCATCACTAACTCGGATTTCATTTGTGCCTATCATGAACTCATCAACAAAATTTAATGCATGTTGCTCCACTTCCAGATTAAGTCGGTCCACTAGATCTTTGTACTCTTTTGTTTTGTTTTTCCTTCTCGAGGACATAGCTTCATCAACCTCCTCATCACTTACACAATCCTCCTCACCAATTCCACAATCCTCCTCATCCATTATACTCTTCGAACCACCGTCTGACCCATTACTCTAAGAACTAACCCTAAACTCTTCTTCACTATCGCTCACATCAAAATTACGAAGAAATTTGGGCTTAAAACCAAGAAGAAAAAGATGAATAACAAAAAAATACATATGCTTACCTCATTTTTGGTTAGATGATCTTCAATCTTCACACGGACAGAAGGAGAACACCCAGCTCTATTCGAAATTGTCTACCTTTTAAAGAATCATAATCTTAGAAAACTCTCCCCCCCCCCCCAAATCGCTTGGATATCGAGACTTGTGAAAAGTTTTTTCTTAGTTTTCTTGTAAATGTTGTAAACCTTCTCTTAGATGGAGAGGGTTCGACTCGGACTAAGGGTATTAGACCCGGATTAAGCCTAAACGTCAATCAGTAATCACAATTTGTTATTTTAAAATGCGATTTACGAGTTTAGTTTATTAGGGGAAATATGAAGAAAATATGAATTTATGATGCATAAAAGAGGCGCTCAAGAGTTCATGTTAAATTGTAAAGAGGTAAAAATTTCTTGTTAAAATAAGTTTAGTTGGTATAATAAGTGTGGAAATACGTCGTGAGCCCTTTGTTTTTCCTTTAGTGAGCACAATTTGTTTTTTATATATTTTATTTTGTGATATAGTAGAAGATAATACATGACTTTTCATATTACTTTCATAACTATCTATTTATATAGAGATAGATCTTGTTTGAGGTATGTTAGACACTTAGTTAGTTTGAGGAGGAACACTAGCCAATTACCCCCATCCTTAGGGACCCTTTTCTTTAATTTCATATTTTACCCATTTTAATTCCTCTGTTTTTGTTTCACTAGCTATCTACCGTTTACTTATGCATGCTTACCTTCGTTACTGTTTTACTTAACGCATGTCTGCTATATTCTATTTGCTTAGTTCCAATTTTATCCTAATTTCTAGAAACACATTTGACTGGATTGACACCTTATATATGCTACAATGACATGATAATGTTGTGTGGATAAGGAATTGACACACAAAAAACGTGTTATCAGAGTCAATCCTGTTTTTGTTGAAAACCATTGTTTCAAAAGAAAAGGAAACATCTTTTGTCCCACCACCTTACATTCAAAATTTGTCATTTCCATCAAAATTCAAGAAGGAGGTAATTGCAAAATACCCAACAATCTTTGAGAAATCCATGAAGGAGGGTGAAATTAATGGGAAGTTGGTACCAAATGGGGAATGCAATGCCTTAATAGCAGAGAAACAAGAAATCCTGGATCTTTCACTCTAGAATGCTCATTAGGTTCATTGATCTTCAACAAATGCCTATGTGATTTAGGAGCATCCATCAATTTGATGCCTCTCTCAGTTTCCAAGAAGTCGGAATTTAATGAGTATAAAGCCTCCAATATATCTCTGATTTTAGTACATAGTACAAGTAGGCAGCCTATTGGGACTCTGGAAAACCTCCTTATCAAGATTGGGAATATAGAGATACCCACTGACTTTTTGGTGTTGGAAATGGATAAAGAGCCAAATAATCCACAGATCTTAGGAAGGTCATTCTTAGCTACAATTGGGGCTGTAATCAATGTCAAGAAAGGCAACATCAGATTGAATATGGAGAAGCTCTTAAGATTATCTTCAACATCAGGGACAACATGAAAAGATCCACAACTCAAGGTCGGCTATTCTCTATCAAAGAGATGAATGAGGAAATTTATGAAGATGGGTACTCAAGCAGTGATTCAATGGAGAATGATATGATTGAGGACTTAACCCACGACTTGAAGCATAAAGAAGACTTTGGATATGCCAAAGAGTCTGAATTAGAAGTTATTGCAAAATCCGAGGAAAGCAAGAAATTGGAGCTGGAAACTGAATCCAAACTCAGCCAATGCCCACCTCATCAACCCACTTCAAAAAATATTTTTTCTGAAGACTGGTTTGAACCTAAAGCTCCAATAATGGATCTCAAGAGTGGTGATCAAGTGCTAATACTCAACCAAAAGCTCAGGACTTGTCCAAGAGAGGCAAACACTAAAATTCTCAAGGAACTTCACAATCAAGGAAGTTCGACCTGATGGAACAATCATACTGGCTGGGGAGCTTGTTAAGGATTTTGAAGTGAATAGCCAAGAAGCCACACCAAACATGGGTGATTGGATATATATAGGAAGAAAGCCTAGTTAAAGAACCTCATTTCTCTTTGGAGAACCGTCTCAGGGTCAATAAAGTTTAAATAGAAATTCAAGCTTAGAGACTATAAACAAGCCCGCTTGGGAGGGAATCCCATGGTATCGTTTGTACATAACTTTTTGATTTGAGTATTTTCTTTAGATTTTAAGTTTGATTTGGTATGGCTTTAGGTATATTAACCTTTGGGGATGTTTGAGTGTTGATTAGTGCATATTTGATGTGTTTTAGAGAGTCGTTTAGTTCTCATAATCGTAATGATTGAGGTACTCTTCAACATCTTTGTACATAATTGCATCTTAGTTTTTGTTAATTTTATTTTATTTTAATTTTGGTTCTCTATGTGAATTTTTTTCACATGGGGGACCATGTGATTTAAATTTGGGGGAAGGACCATATCTAACTTAGCTTTGATTTTTTTATCTTATCATGCATTTGCATTGTGAATAGTTAAAGTTTACAAAACTCCATAAAAATAAAAAAATTCAAAATCTTCAAAAAAACTGCATTTAATTTCATTCTAGGTTGCATTTTTCATAGGGAACAATGATTGGATTGCCTTATTAATCTTGGTGTTTTTCTTGAATTGTAGCACCCTATCTAATAATAGAATGATGTTTGAACCATTTTTAGAATTTAGAAAATTCATGCTCAGAATTGATCGCATTATGTTTCATAGTGTTTGTTAAATCTTACTTGGATTGAAGCCAATCTCATGTATATTTGGACTTAAATAAATATAATTTTCTTTTTATGGATTTAAAATACTTAGCCATGGTAAAAAACTTAACATGGGTTTATCTTTGCCTAATTCTATCACTTCTATTCATCCAAATGGCCATCCTCTCCTTTAGGATGTTACCACATCCTTCATAACCCAAAACCTTTCTTTAAAAGCCTCCATTGTTTTTTTATTGTGAGGTCTTCTCAGAAAATGCATACATGGGCAAAAAACTGTGTAATGGAAGTTAAACGACAAGGAAATAGCCTCTTAGAGTTAGCATCATTTAAAGGTTAACATGCTTAGGTGGGGGAATGCTTAGAATAGAGTATAAGTTTGGGGGAATCACATGTAAAAGTGTGGTAGTGTTGAAAAAGAATATTGAAATAAGTCTAAGTAGAAGAAACGCTAGGAGTATCAAAGATGGCAAATGGTTGAAAAAGAAAAGAAGAAGAAAATGTCTAATCCTCCGTAGATAGCTAATATAATCAAAAAGAAGAAAAAAATCTATGTGTCAAAGGGAAAAGGAGGACTAAGTGCTAAATTGTAAGGGAATAAAAGAAATAATAATTCTCTTAGTAGTTAAGTAATCAGAAGAAAAAGGCTAACGTTTTGGGTAAAAAGAGTTTGAAAAGGAATTTCAGCGGTTTGGGTTCTAAGTATAAAAGAATGTGAAACATGGGATAGAATAGGATCGTAAAATGTATATGGGTAGACCATTAGATGAGGTGAAAGCCTTGTATGCATCAATTGTTTGATGCTACCTGGAATTTGCATAATGTTTTGCATTACTATCTTGAAAGAAATCACTTGGAAACGTGAGAAACTACTTCAAACATCTAAAAAGCCCTAAAACCGAACCAAATGGATTAGATTTCTCCTCCAAGATTAAGATCACACCTAAATGTTAAATGAATGAACTTATGGGATTGGTGAATAGGGTTCAACTTGTGATGAGTATGTAGAAATACTTTGAATAATTTTGATCCGTGCATCATTTTACTAGTCTTTAGGATGTCATTACATTCAAGTTTTGGTTATGAGTTGTCATTTTCAAACCTCTCTTTCTCACTTACCGTTGTGCCTTGCTTGAGGATAAGCAAAGGATAACTTTGGGGGAGTTGATATAATGTGTATTTGATGCATTTTAACTCTTATTTGACATTCATTTTGAGTAGATTCCCTTGCATTTAACATATATTGGATGCATTTGCATGTCATATTCATGTTTCTGGTGTTTAAGGTGAGTCAATTCATAAGAGAGAGATCAATTGGGTGCAAAAGAGCCTAAAAGGAGACTGAATAGGGATCAAAACAACAAGCCTTAAAGATCAAGCGATTTGGAAATATTACAGGTGGAATTTCATCATGTAATCTTAAGGAATATTTTAGCCGTGCATTAAATATTTACAACAAGCCAAAATTCACCTTAAACGTCCCAGGGAATTGCAAAATATGAGCCAACAAAGTTGCGATCCGCTAGATTCATAGCTCCAAACTGTCCACCCCAAAGATGCATCTTTTACACCAACTTCCACTGCAAATTAGGAGAAAACTATTGCATCAAAATTCTATCACTTTGAGTGAGGTTTACAAAGAGATATTGCACACCATCATAACTTTAAACATGAGAGAGTTATCGACCCCGAACTGAAGGTATGTCTTACAGCATTCGGAATAGAAACCACATAAGAGTGTAGCGGTTTGCCCAAACCACTACACATGACCAATATGGCTACCTGGAATTGTTTTTGATCATAGCGGTTTACACAGACCTCTACAGGGTCAAGGAATCCAAAAAGTCAACATTTTCTCAAGTTTTTACCCAATCTTCAATTGGGTTTACTCATGTGTATTGGGTTAACCCAATACCACTTTTAGACTACTATCCACTTTTAGATTACTATATAAGTGTTTTAGACCTAATTTTCATCAACTTTTGATTCTACTTTTGCTCTTATTTCTAAAACTTGAATCTTTATCAATCTTATTTCTATTTCTTGTTTATCTTTGATTTTTTGCTTATTTGTTGTTTCTAATCATGATTAAACACATTTCCTTCATGGGATTTGATGTTTCATCTATGATTAGCGAGTAGTCCTTTTTAGACAAATAGGTTAACTTTATTTAAATCTTCATTCATTTTAATGTTTTTAATGCTAGATTTAACTTGATCACTCATTTCTAGATTATAGTTTATTTCATGCCCAGAAGATGTTTGTGAAATTGTTTGAATGAATTATTTGAATGCTAAATGAGGCCTATCCAAGGAATTGTGTTAGTTAGTTTAGTGGTTGAATGGATTATATTTTAATGCTTTCTTTTGTGTAATTAGCTAGAAATTGTTTTAGTTACATGATTATGAAAGAGATTCTTGTCATGGAAGTGGATTAGTCTTTAATTGGAAATATGCGACCAAAGATTAGCATTTTTTATTGTATTGGGTATCATAGAACTTCGCTTGATCACCTAAATCATTAACTTTGACCCATTTTGTTTAACCTTTTTATTGTTATTTTAATATTAATCCTTAGTTGGCTTTTTACTTAATTTCGTTGACTTTTATATCTTTGAGTTTTAAATCTTTTGACTTTTATTTTTTAAGTTTTTTAGGATGTTAGCTTTCAGTTAAAAACCTATAATTTTTTAGACTAAATATGATTCTCATAGGTTTTAGTGTGTTAATTACCCCAAATTTGGATTGATTCTTAAATGCTACAATGACATGAGTAAGTTTAAGATACTTTCTTAGACATAGAATCCACAAAATTCATGTTTATAAATTTCTTTTTGAATGTCTAGAGGCATCAGCTTGTCAAGAAGAGTCTCGATATTATAGGACTTTTCAATATCTTGCGTTTGCCATTAGGTGTACAAATATGAGATGAACAAGTTATCTTCACAACAAACATATGTTGAAGCTTATCATAAGAACAATAGACATTCCATTTGCAATTCCCACTTATACCACACTTGTAAGACACCTTATCTAGCTCCCACCTAGATTGAACAATGTATCTCCTTGTCTTCAAAACATAATCCAAGACAGTTTATGTGAAGTCAAGCCTCGACATGAATGTCCTTCCAATTAGCAATCTATCTTCTTGAACTCTTCCTACTCCAGTCATTTTTCTCTTAGTACAATCGGATCAACATCTTCACCATCACTACCTGGGATTTTATTTCTGCCTATCATGAACTCATCAACAAGATCGGTCCACTAGATCTGCGTACTCTTCTGGTTTTTTTCCTTCTCGAAGACTTAGCTTCATCAACCTCCTTATCACTTCCACAATCCTCTTCACCACTTCCACAATCCTCCTCATACATGACACTCTCGGAACCATCACCGTATGACCCATTACTCTATGAACTAACCCTAAACTCCTCTTCACTGTCACTGACATCAAAATTACAAAGAAATTTTGGCTAAAAACCGAGAAGGAAAAGCTGAATAACAAAAAAATACAGATGCTTGCCTCATTTTTGATTAGGTGATCTTCAATCTTCACACGAACAGAAGGAGAACACTCAATTCGATTCGAAATTGTCTACCTTTTGAAGAACCCTAATCTTAGAAAGCTCCCCCCAAATCGCTTGGATATTGAGACTTGTTAAATTTTTTTCTTAGTTTTTTGTTAGTGTTGTACACCTTCTCTTAGATGGAGAGGGTTCAACTCGGATTAAGGGTATTATACCCGGATTAAGCCTAAACATCAATCAATAATCGCAATTTGGTATTTTAATATGAGATTTACGAGTTTAATTTAGTAGGGGAAAATATGAAGAAAAGATTAATTTGTGATGCATAAAAGAAGCGCTCACGAGTTCATGTTAAATTGTAAATGGGTAAAAATTTCTTGTTAAAATAAGTTTAGTTTGTATAATACGTTGGGAAATACGTCGCCAGCCCTTTGTTTTTCCTTTAGTGGACACAATTCTTTTATTTTATTTTGTGATATAGTAGAAGAAGACATAAATTTTCATATTACTTTCATAATTACCTATTTATAACTATTTATATAGATGTGTAATGTATTGTTAATATGTTACTTAGGATTTAATTAACCAAATTGTGTAAACTAAAATTTAAATTTCATATACTATCAAAAAGAGGTAAAAGTGGAATACGACAACAAGAAGTAAGTGGCATAATAGTATGCCAAATCTGCTGCCTAATTATCATACCAGAGAGTGAATCTGGCCACTTGCATAGTCAGTATATTTTATCGTATTTATGGAGTTTGAAGTATTAGGCCGGTTTGTTGTGGTCCATATATTAATGTGGTGTTTTCCCTCTGGAAAATTAAATTATTTTGAATAAATAGAATAATTAACAAGGATCAAGAAGCCTAGTGTTTGTGTCACCATTGTTACCTTGTTACTAATCCAGGAATCGAATCTGGTCACTCGCATAACAAGTATACTTTTTTATTTATGGAGTTTGAATTACTGTACCGGTCTATTGCGACCCCAAAATTAATGTAACAAAAATAAATAAATAAATAATGGGATACAAATATAATGAATAAAGTGAGTGGTCCACGAACCCCACTTTCCTCAATGCATAGGACGAGTGTGAGAGATGACAAATAAAAGGACCAGTCACGTTTTTTGTTTTTTTTTTTGTTTAAAGGACCAGTCACGTTTTTGTCATGTTATTAGGTACGATGATAAGTATCATATTTTAGGAGTTTTCAAAAATGTCATAAATATAAGTATGTTGTAAAAATGAATTAAGTGAGTGGTCCACGAACCCCCACTTTCTTGAATGCATCGATGGGTGTGAGAGATGACAAATAAAAGGACTAGTGAGGTTTACAGCTTTTGGAATCGAACGGTTAAGAGAAAATTAGACACATCAGCTTACCAGGACCAGACGCGTTTTTTTTTCTTTGTTTAAAGTCACGTTTTTGTCGGGTTATTATGTACGATCATTTTTTATTGATGTAATTTGACGAAAATTCGACAAAAAACTTATTACCTTAAGAGAGTATTCATAAAGAATTCTGTTTATGATTTAATATAATTTTTAACATACATATAGTATTCAACTTTCATCTA
>OVBE01012243.1:0-13541 GCA_900406425.1 Iberis pinnata
TAAAATATTTTAACTAAAATAATAAATTAAATATTTTACAATATTATAATATTTTAACGTAAGATTTAATATTAAAAATATTTTAACTTCAGAATTATTGTTAAACCAAAACAAGATTTGTTATTTCTTTTTATAATTTAAATCACAAATTAGTATTCTATATCGCTTTGGGTGTAAAATGATGAGAAAAAAAGCTGATGGGTCGTGTAAGGAGCGATTTAAGTTCATGTGGAAAATTAAAGAGCTCCAAAGTTTAGAAAAAAAAAAAAAAATTAAATAGACAAAGTTGAGGAGGCTAATGAAGTCAACCCAGTGTTAAAAAAAAAAAAATGTAAACCTCAATTGCAATCCCCAGATTGTCTGAATCCCAACGGACCACCGTCCATACCATAACAAGGTCGTGCACCCAACGGCAACGTATTTTTCAAACCAGTGATTTATGATTTTACCACTATTATTACTTCAAGTCTAAGTATGACCTCAAAAAAATCAAATTCAAATATAAGCTTTTCATAGTAAAACCTTTATGTCACAATAATAACTTACAGAAATATTAATTTATATATCGATATATTAATAAATTTAAAAATCTATATAAATGTGCTACATAACTCCATAGTTTTTACAATAAGAAATTTTTTTATATATTATTTTTATGTTTCAAAATATATAGATTGATCAATTCCTTGAAAAAGCTAGCATTTCTATAGAAATTAAATATTTTACTCACATTGGTTTTGTTTATCTCACAATCTCGACACATGTTGAAAAATCAGAGCAAATTATTTACATATCAAAACAAAGCAAGTTTACATAATAAAGTACACAAAACACCAAGGCAACATAGAGTAAACCGAATTTAAATCAACATTTTTCGACTTGTCACACTTAGTTTAGAACTACCATTGTTACGCAACACCTTTTCAATCACATCATCTTGAACGTTAACGCTTTTAAACGGTTGAACCAAACGCTGAACGTTATTAACCATAATAGTTTGCTCACAACGACAGCTCAATAGTCCCGTTCTCTTATCGCAACCACTAGAAAAGTTAGCCGAGGCTGGCTCAGCGGTCGTAACGCTCCAAGTGACACTTGCTTCACTCGGTTCATAACCATATTCGGTTGCAGTCTCGTCTATCGAGTTTCGGGCTACGGGTGGGGCCCACGAACGAGGTACCGACTGAGTAGAGAAACTCTCTATCTCGAAGAGATCGGAGCTAGCGTCGCTCGTAGACTCTTCGTCTGTAGTCATATTCTTGAGATTAGTCGGGTTCAAATTCGGTTTAGTTGAATTCAAAACCGGTTTAATTGAATTCAGAACGGGGTTTGTTGGATACAATACCGGTTTGGTTGTATTCGAAACCGGTTTTCTGGGGTTTTCAGATGTTTGTGAATGTGAGGTTTCTTTTAAAGCCGGAAAGGTAAAATTACTGACGAGAGTTCTTGATCTAGTCACAGTGTTTGAAGGAATCGTTAATCTAATCGGATCAGACGAAGATATCGTCTGGTGATTATGATGAACGATTGGGTTCGACACGACTCTGTCCAAGCCGGTTCTTGATTTGGTTTCTTGAACTTGAACTGATTTGGAGCTAGTACATGGACAAGTCCTACGTCGAAAAAACCATTTGTGTCCTAACAAAGATCCTTTCTTGCTACTTCCACGTCCATGATCTCGGTCCGATCCTTTCCGGTTATCAAGTAAACCGGTTTGACTGTTCCAGCTAGCTTCAGATGATGCCTTGTGTTCCAATGTAAAAGAAGAAACTTTTGAATCAGAAACAGAAGAGAATCTTGAATCAGTTAGATTAATCTTTGTATGTGATCTATCATTGTTTCCGATTTCGCTAAAGTATCTTTTAGCTTCGAATATGCTTAGCTCAGTATCATCTTCTTGGTTCTTTTGTTCGTTGTTGTTGTTTCCTGGTTTGAGGTACGAGGAGAATGAAATATCAATGTCGTTTGTTTGAGTTTGAAGGATCTTGATGTAAGGATCAAAAACATCGTGATTAATCGCATTGACTGTCACAGAAGTTTCAGCCATTGGAAAGAGCTAATGTAAAAGCTGAATAGAGAGTTTGAAACTAGTTTAGTGGTTTTGTTTGAAGTTTGCTCTTAAAGAATGTATGTGTACTTATATATACACTTGAGGTTTGAGGAAGTCACTCACGAGTTAGTTATGTCCGAGAAAGTTCTATCTTTCTTATTTAAGAGTAATGGCCTAAATGCGTTTTCCTATAAATATAGTTTTGGGTATTAACTTACATTGTTGAAAAGGAAACTAAAGGAATATTTTAGTGAATTAATTAGTCATCATTTGCCGAACTTCTTTAGTCTAGTGACAATGATCCTAGTGACATGAATAAATCATCAATTAAAAAAGAAAATTGGATCGAAATTTTTTTTATTTGTAGTCAACTAGTCATTATCTATAATGCGGGATTTTATAACTACAAGATTTGTTGGCAAAGAATTCAGAGATACACTTTTAACCATTTGACTAAAATCACTTTCTCGAGTAAATAGTCATTTATATATCGATATACGTCCGCACATAAATTAATCGTTTACATTTAGGTATACATCATTCACTTATTAATATTATGTGTGACTATTTACTATTCACGTATCAAAATATTTAAATACAAAAACTTTTAAAAATATCATTTTAGCAAATTATAATAGTAAAAGCTACTCTTTCAACCATTTCTTATAAACTAAACTTTTGTTGTTATTAAAATCAAATAAAACTAAACCACTATACCCTTTCATAAAAAAGTATAATAAGGAATTCTAAAATATTAACACAAATAAATAATAGAATGACTTAAGATGTAATGTTTTTGATATCTCTTCATAATACTTGTCTTAGTGTCTACAATCCGATGATTCTAATTTATGGATCCACCATAATATATTCAAAGTAATATGTTTTTTATATGAAATTATAAGACTAAAGAGTGCAAACTTTTCTAATGATAAAAGAATTTTCAGTTGAACTACTATTTTAACGATCTTTCAAAAGAAACATATAAACTAGCATATACAATATGAGAAGAAACATAAAGTTTAATAAACATAAAGTTTTGTTCACCCTATCTCCAAGTTTTGAAACGTGATGGTTGTTTCTCTTGGCCATAGTTATACCATGTGGCTTCTCCATTATTATGTTCTTTCTCTGTGATGCTTTTAAGCAACAAGACAAATATAACTCCAAAAATGTGACAAACCTCAGTAGTGATTACTTTCATATTCGACAATAGACAGATCAAAAGAGAGGATAAGAATTTATCATTGTAATAAAAATGGGTCCACTGTTTTACAATTGTTTTTGACATTTAAGTGATAAATGCTTTGGATATATAAGTCTAGGGTTCACATACTATCAATTATGTGGTGTTTTCTACATTAGTTTCATCATTTTAACATCAAAATTGTTGGTGTTTGGTTGAGAATCTCACTAAGACTCAACCAGAGCCGAATGTCCCGGCCCAGACTTTGCATGATCTCCAAACCCGCGTCCTTCCGACTCTTCTCGTCGTCTCGGTAAGGATCCCGGGAAACAATAGTTGGCCATGTTCCCGAACCCTTCTGTTTATTCGTAGCATGCCAAAAAATGCGAATCATTAGTAAGAAATTAATATGCAATATTTTAAAATTAAATGTAAATAGTACATACCTGAGACATTATCTCATACTGCGTTCTAGTGGGAGGTTGATAGGTTAAGAATTTAATTCCTAAAACTAATACTGCAGAGAACATATCAATGTAACAAAGTATAGGGTCGAATCCCACAGAGACCAGAAAGTACAAGATTTAGTTAAATCTAGAATTAAGTTAAGACTGAATAAAAAGATTGGTTGTGATCGAATCAAAACGGTAAATTAAAAGCGGTTGTAAACTATGAATTAAAAGCATCAGGCATCAGGGAATCCACATGTAATCAAGTTTAAAAGTCAAATTATCATGCAGGAAGTTTCTTTGAAAATAGTTCTCAACATAAAAGACAATGATAGAATAATCTCCTCTCAGAGTATTAAACCCTATATTCGAATTACCAGAAACAAACTCTCGCCGTTTTTTTAAATAATTCAATCATGCAATAAATATCAAATTCAATTGTTCATAAGAATTCAAGACAATACTCTCACAAGTAAGAAAATTTATTCATCTAGACTAGATCCAACTTCTAAACCAAAACTCTTTGCGTTTATTAGTCTAATATCAATAAACTAGATGATCAACCCCCTAGTCATCCAACCCCCTAGGCTGAGATGCATATCCTAAGCATCTAGGGCATTGCGTAAGGATAGACTAATCTATGAAATCACCATGATCAGACATTCCGTAGAACGCTTTTTGGGCGCTGGAGTGTCCAAGATCAGATTTCGATTGGAGTGAAAGAAACCAGCACTAAGCACAATGAAACAGAAGGGATGTAAATATTCACACAAGATTAGGTGCCTAAGGTGAGATCAGGACATCAAATCTAGTCTACCCCATCCTCAGGAACTTCAGGAACTTCAGGAACTACTCACTACTCATGGAAGTAAAAACAGAGAAAACAGAAATAACAACTTCAAAGCTAAACATGATGATCTAAGGCTAAGCAGTTGAAGAACAGCAAGAACAGTAAGAACACAAACCCAGAAAAGTAAGAACAACAATGAAACAGTAACTACCCAGAAGATGATCAAAGCTTAAAACACAAGATTAAACCTTGCGATTCAGCTTTTGTTTTCATCAACTTTCATAGCAAGTATGATGTCTTTCTCAGAAAGTATTTCTTTGATCATGAAGCTCTTAGAACATAGTGGGTCCACATTCCCCAGATAATACTTGACCCTTTTTGTTAAGTAAGAACAATTGGTCTCCATTCTTGATTTCCAAGCTTCGGGTATGAGGCTCCAAGTAGTTTTCAAAAATTGGAATGTTCGAAGGTGGCTTCTGAGGTGGCACATGTTCAGGTTGGGGTTTGAATTCAGGATTTTCTTTTCTTGGATCCTTCAGGTTGTCTTCAGCTCTTGACATTACGAATGTCCTGATTTCCTTCAACTCCGCATGAACTCCTTTATCTGGTTCCTTAATAAGATTGAGACCTTCATGGTGCATTCTAGACTTTGTTGGTTCCTTTCCCAATCCATCTTCAACTGCTTCATTGCTTGAGTACCCATTCTTCGGATTGTCTTCATTCAGTTCCTTAACAGAGAACAGCTGACCATGGGCAGTGGGATCTTTGGTTTTAGTCCTGATGTTGAAAATCATTTTTGGTCCTCTCTCTACGTGCATCTTTATGTGACCTTTGTTGACGTTGATTACAGCTCCAACCGTTGCTAGGAACGGTCTTCCAAAGATCAATGGATCCTTAGGCTCTTCATCCATCTTCAATACCACAAAGTCTTTGAGTATTGTTGCATCCTTGATCTTGATGGGTAATCTTTCTAAGATACCAACATGATGCCTAACCGATATGTCCGCCATCAACAAAGTTATGTTGGAAGTCTTGAACTCATTGAATCACGGCTTCTTGGTAGTGGACATAGGCAGTAAGTTGAAAAAAGCTCCCAAGTCACAAAGACATTCATCAAAAGCCAGGGGTCCTAGTGAGCAAGGTAAAGTGAATGAACCAGGATCCTCTTGCTTCGTTGTTATCAACGCATTGCACTGTTCAGATGGTTCCAGCACTTCCTGAGCTATCTCTTCCTTCATAGGTTTCGCAAAGACATCTGGATATTTCGCCATGATCTTTTTCTTAAAATGTGATGAAAATGGCAGTCTTGGGACATAGGGTGGTGGATCATGAGGTTTTGCAATCTCTTTCGGAGTAACTGACTTCTCAATAGGCTTTTTAACAGAAGCATACTCTTCATAATCCAGAGGTGCATCTAAGTTTGAACTCAAATCCCCCCCCCAACTTGAACCACACTCTCCTCAGTGCAAATAAGAGGGTAAGTTAAAGTAGGAATATTTGTTTCCTGATGGAGATAGATTGTAATGATGTTAGCATATTTCTTTGGGTTCTGCACAGACTTTTCCAGGAGTTGACTATTCGTAGAAGTAGAAGTGGATGCGGTCTTTCCTTCTAGAATAGTGACCCTATAGTTGAGAGTTTCAAACTTCGAGTAGATTGAACCGGATGAAGTTTCTCGAGTGCATGATTGGCTTGACCTTGAAGAAGTTGATGTAACACAACTTCAATGTTAAAAGGTTAAGCTGGATGTTGGTTAGATGTGAAACCAGTAGGTTTCTGCTGTGGTTGTTGAAAACCATTTTGTTGTTGTTGTTGCTTTGGGAAGTAACCTCTGTTCTGGTTGTAGTTGTTGAAAGGTTGAGAGTTCTTCTGTTGTTGAGGTGGGTACACTTGGTCTTGTGGGTTGGAAACGTTGTTGCTTCTGTAAGAAAGACCAGGGTTATTAGAGTAGTTGAAGTACCCTTTGTTGTAACCCCCTTGGTTCTGCACATAGGACATTTCTTCTTGCTGTTGAACTTCGGCAGCTTGGATTTGAACTAAGGGTAATCAACCAGAGATCCATCCCAACCTACGTAAGCACCTAACGTACCTCAAACAATAGTAAGCTATCCCTAGACGATAGGTTCATAAGTAACCAAGTCCAATCCCTTGATAAATAGAATCAATCTAAGCAATCACCAGACCTAACTCCCGTTAACGGTACACTACCTAGAAGGCATTAAGAACTAACCTACCAAATCTAAAAAGCCCCCTAGTCATCCAACCCCCTAGGCTGAGATGCATATCCTAAGAATCTAGGGCGTTGTGTAAGGAAAGACTAATCTCTGAAATCATCATGATCAGATATTACATAGAACGCTTTTCGGGCGCTGGAGTGTCCAAGATCAGATTTTGATTGGCGTGAAAGAAACCAACAATAAGCACAATAAAACATAAGGGATGTAAATATTCACACAAGATTAGGTGCCTAAGGTGAGATCAGGACATCAACTCTAGTCTACCCCATCCTCATGAACTTCAGGAACTACCCACTACTCATGGAAGTAAAAACAGAGAAAACAAAAATAAAAACTTCAAAGCTAAACATGATGATCTAAGGCTAAGCAGTTGAAGAACAGCAAGAACAGCAAGAACACAAACCCAGAAAAGCAAGGACAACAATGAAACAGTAACTACCCAGAAGATGATCAAAACTTAAAACACAAGATTAAAAACGAAAATGAAAGATCAACATGCACCAGATAAGCAACAACCTAAAGCTAAGCAGGAAAGTAAAGGAAAACCAGTAGATTAGCACAAACTTAAAACATTCTAGGTTTTTACATCTTAGAATATCAAGAACAACAAAGGAAATGAAAACCTAAGACAAAAACCTAAAAAGGAAAGAAAAACAAGACTTATGCAAAAGGAGACGAATTATGGCTTTTATAATGTTCAGAGAAAAACCATAAATCGCACTAAATACAAAAGCTAATCATTGCTTCGGATCTTGGGTCAGGTCCACTTCGAAAATGAGTTGGTCGGGTCGGAGCGTGTTTGACTCGAGTTGGGAAGTGCGAGATCGATCCAAGCTGGGGACGCTTGAATGGGATCGATCCAGAAGTTGAGCTTGAGATTGATCCAGCTTGTACGTGGCTTAAGTGAGATCGATCCGTATGTGTGCTGGGATCGATCCAGAAGTTTGATGTGGGATCGATCTGGATGTGTGCTGGGATCGATCTGGATTGATCCAGAAGTGAGCTGGGATCGATCCAGATGTTGCAGCTGAGATCGATCCAGATGTTGCTTGGGATCGATCTAGAAATGTGNGAGTGAAGTCAGGATCGATCCCGTAGTTTGCTGCAGGATCGATCTGGAATCGATGCAGAAGTGAGTTGAGATCAAGCCAGGTTGAAGCTGGGATCGATCCAGTTGAGTGTCAGTCCATTCCACGTTAAGTGTTGGTTCACTCCAGGTTAAGTGCTGCTTTTCTGAAATCTCACAAATCCTTCCTGAAAACTCCTGAAAGTCATGAAAAATCTCCAAAATGCATGCATATGCGAATTCTAATGCAAAAGTCCTAAAAATCACAAACTTACTAAAATCAACTACAAATATGATGTATGCATGCCTAAAGACCTCAAAATTGATGCTAAATTACTTGTAAAAACCATGAAAATTCAGAGTCATCAAAATACAAATCAACATCTTTGAAGAACACATAATGGAATAAGTATAGATATATTACAAAGGGTTCAAAAATTCTTCTCCAGATACAAGGTGTTGAATCTCCTCTCCCTCAGTAAAAACTCTCTAAACCCAAAATAAAATAAAGCTTAAATTCTAAAACTTAAAACCATCATGTTTTTATAGTCTAAAAAGTAAAATAATCTAAAATAAAGAAATTGGATAAGCTTGAGGACTTGGATGCAAAATTGGAAATCTTATTCTTATTCTCGGATAAGTTGCTCGATCGAGCACAAGGTTGCCCAATCGAGCATTTTGTGAAATTGCACGATCGTTCTTCATTTAGCCCGATCGATCCAATTAAAGCTTCAGATTTTTTCCAGGGGGATTTTCCCGATCGAGCACCCAAGTGCTTGATCGTGCACTCTCTAAAACCATTGCTCGATCGATCCAATTCTTGCACGATCGATCACTTCATTATGAACTTCGAGAATCCTTCTGATTTGCTCTGAAATGCATCTTTTTGCTCACAAACGACCCGAACACCTAGAAACCTGAAAATCTACCAAATATACAAGGAAAACACTTGGAATAATACAGAATAGCAAACATAAATGCCCACTATTATGCATTAAAACCGAGTAATATCAACTCCCCCAGACTTAGATCTTTTCTTGTCATCAAGTAAGGCAAGATTCAATCCGGAGAAGAGGTTTGAAATGAACCACACAGAAACTCACAAAATCTCAAGAACCATAAGCATAGTTTCAAAATTCAAAAGACACCAATCTCAAACAACTACTTTGACAGAATTTTTTACCACCACTAAACCAATAACATGTTGCTTACTATAAATCCTAAATCAATCAAGTACCAAATCATATCAACCAGATCCTTAAAAAATTTTAAGTTCAGATACATGCATTCTTACTTATGGTATATCAATCAACTTACTCAAGTACCTCTTCTATCGAATGCCCATACCAAACATAGCATCAACCGACTTCCAGTCCTGATCATTTTTCTCCCTTTCTCACTTTTTGTCTTTTTCTTTTTCTTTTTTTCGCATTTCTGCGCTTTTCTTTCTTTTCTTTTCATCTTTTTCTTATAGCAGACGCCAATTTGCTGGGGTTGACTACTGACTTCTAGGTCACGCTTTCAACCCTTTTTCTGAACCGATTTTTTATTTTCTGAAGGGAAAGAGAGAAAGGACCTGGATCATACTGAAAGAACTTTTCGGTTTTACAGAACACTGAAGAGGAAGGTACCTAATTCTCAGAGTATATCAACACGATAAACAAGAATATTTCAAATTCAAATTAAGTCCTATCATGGCAGAGCTAGCATCAAATCATCAATAACTCAAAAGATCAGAATTTTCAGAAACAAAGCAATCAGTAATGGGGTTCCAATCCTGATCTTAGCAATTAATCTAAGTTAGTAGTCTAGAGAAATCGAATACCATACCTACATTTTGCTAAATATCATCATCGATTTTGATCATGGTTTCTTCGACTCGATAAACTCAAAATGAAAAATCTAAAAAATTTCACCAAAAAGACAAAACATCAAAACATAGTTAGTATCTTTACACCCTCCCCCAAACTTACTTCAGACCGTCCCGGTGTGAAAAGAAATCCAAGAGAAAGAATAAGAGTAACTAGAATCAATAGAAAAACCTCCAATAGATGAAAATAAACAATAAATACAATAAGAGTTCAAAGAAAAAGGGAGGTACTAATGGTAAATAGCTCTCAAATATGTTATGAATTCTTATGTTTCATCTGCTATGCCTGCAAAAAGAATAAACACTCAAGAGAAGTGTTAGCAATGGTTGAACAATGATTGAGCAATGCTAGCTTAGAACTAACCAGAATCAATTGCAAGAGAAACCATTGAAGACATTATGAGCGAGCAATACTAATAAAAAAAATTAGGAAGAACCATATATAAGAGGCATCATTTATAATAGTTAACAGCAATCATTCCAGTATCACACAATCAATTGGTAAGTACAAAGAAATGATCAAGCAATACTAATTATAATTAGCAAGAATCAAGAAGTTTCTAATGAGAAAAACCAATCGATCATGAATCTAAAATCAACTCAAGTCAAAACATCTAGAAATGTGGTTCATGGTGAGCAATGATCTTAGCAATACTAATTAAAATTAGCAAGAATCAAGAGAGAAACCATTAAGAGAATTAACAATTCAAGTGAGATGATGAATAATGAAAATAATATAGAGATAACCCTAAATGTCTTGAAGATCCTTCACCAGTAATAACCTGAATCACTTGAACTCAAAACTAAAAATAAGCAAGTTAGGACTAAAACTGACTTAAAATTGAAAAACAACTAATCTAGACTCCAAATAGTGGGTTGCCTCCCACTCAATGCTTGTTTAACATCACTTAGCTTGACGGTACTTACCTCTAAGTTGGAATTGGATCAACCTCTAGAGATTCTCCATAAAAAGCTCTAAATCAAGTCATCTTCAGCTTCAGAATCTTACCCATCACACCTTTTGTAATGTCAATCCCTTTCTCTTTGAGCTCCAGGGTGAGTAAAACTCTAAACTTTGAGAGGGTTTTGAAAACCCCTTGCTTTTCACCTTATACTCAATTGTATCCCCAACTATTTCTTGAGTGATCAAAGCCACTCGAGAATCCTTCTTTATCTGCTTCGGTTCCACTATCACATTTTCCTTGACCTTGGGATTGCTATTCCTTTTTGAGATCTGAGGTTCTTTGTGCAAGATTTCAGCAACTACACACTTAGGATCATTTTCAACCTGAAGCTCATTCTTCACCTCTTCCTCTTTTAACACAGTCAGTTTAGGTGTTCCCTTGGGAGGAATCGCCAAATTCAAAACCCTTTCTTTGATGTTCTTCAGGGATATGCACTGATTAGGTAGGTCAACAATGGCTCCTACGGTTGCAATAAAAGGTCTCCCTAGAACCAAAGGTTCATCTTGGTACCCATTCATCTCCAAGATGTGGAAATCAACAGGAACGAGAAAATTTCCAACTTGTACCAATAGATCAGAGATAAAACCACTAGAAGATACAGTAGAGTCACTAGCAAGCTTAAAAATCATTCTAGAAGGTGTAATACCTGATAGCCCTAACCTTTCAAGAATAATTACTGACATAACGCTCACATTAGCTCCAGTATCACAAAGAGAATATGTGAATTCTACTCCATTGATCGAACAAGGAACTGAAAATTCCCTAGGGTCTTGTAGCTTTTGAAGCTTCTTAAGTGGATTTGGTTGCTTTCCAATCATCTCTCCATCTTCAAGCTCTAATCTTGGCTCCGTAGGTGGCACTGGGTATGCAATTATGGGCTTATAAGCATATAGAGGTATCGCAGAAATTTTCGGATTCAACACTGTATGCTCGATCGGGCAACTTGCTCTAATTTGTGTCCGACTTTAGGGATCAATCGGGCTGGTGATGTGCCCGATCGAGCATTTTCTATGATATTGATTTGCTCGATTGTGCAAAAGGTGCTCGATCGGGCAATTTTCTGTGAATCTTTTTCCAACTTCTCAAAATTTGCATCTTGTTCCAAATCACCAGTTCTTTCTTCCAGATTAGCAACCAAAGACTTACAATAACCTTTTGGATTATCCTAAAATTTTCCAGGGCAGACACCAGCTTGTCTTTTCACAACTTCAGAAGTCTGAGCAACATGTATATCTAAATGCTTCACATTTGTAGAGAGTGCTTCAAATTTTTGATTCAGCTCTTTCACTTCTCTTTGAGATTTTTGGTGGCCTTCTAAAAGTTGCTTGAATATCATCTCTATTGTGTTACTTGGTTGAGTTTGAGTTGGTAGTGCTTGTTGAAATACAGACTGAGAGGTTTGCTGAAAACCGTCTGAATTAGAGTTCTGCACAAAAGTCTTTTCTTGCTGAGGATAGTGTTGATCTTGAGGATTTTTAACATTAGTGTTTCTACAAGATAGATTAGGATGATTTCTATTAAATCATTGATTATACCCTTGATTGTACATCCTTTGATCTTGACTATTGATGTAACTTACTTCTCAACACCTTCAAAATTCTGCTCTTGTAGAGCAAAGTAATTGACTTCTACATCTTCAGCAAAACTGACATATTTTGGGTTTTGATTCTTGAGAAGTTGAGCAATCAATCCTTTCATCTATGAGAATTCACTTTTTATTTCTAAAAATTCAGAGTTTGAAGAAGGTGTAGGTGCTTTTGTTCGACGATCAAACTCTGGGCAGTGATTGCTATTACTAGCCGCGAGCTTCTCTATCAGGCGATAGGAATCTGGAACAGGTTTCTGCATAAGGTCTTCATCGCTTGCTGTATCTAAGGGCAGCTAGTATTTCTAGTCAGTTCTTCTATAGAAGGTGTTAAGGAGACTTACATCTGAGAAATCGTGGTGTGCGTAATCACGAAGAAGTTCTTTGAATCGCTCCCAAGGTTCAAAGGATGACTCCACATGACTTTGTGCAAAACCAGAAATCTTGTTCCGTAAAGTGTTGGTCTTAGTGGTGGTGAAAAAATGTTTGAGAAACTTGGCCTTACAATCCTCCCAAGTTACAATAGATCCAGCTGGTAGAGATTTCAGCCAGCGAAGCGGTCTCTCAGCTAGAGAATGACAGAACAAGTTGCAATGCATGAAATCATGAGATACTCTATTAAGTTTGGCAGTACTACAGATGTCCTCAAAAGTGTCAATATGATCCATCGGATGCTCTGTTGCTAAACCATTGAATTGGTTGTTACGGATCATCTAAACGAGCTGGATAAGGAATTGGAATTCCCTTCGCTGGGGCTGTTGAGGTTGAATGGGGTTCATGTTCGCACAGAATGCTTGAGGATTGTTGAACAAACCAACTAGAGGATGGTTATGAGCATTGCGCTGAGTTAATCTCTCCGGATCTCCGTACAAAACAAAGTTTCTTGCATCGATGTTCTGAGGATTGGTATTTTCCGGTGGAGCTTGGTTGTTATCAGCTCTTTGTTGGCCTTGTGGCACTTGATTACCGTTAGGTCCTCCTCTTTCTTGATGGATAATCAGTTGATTGAGTCCAAGAAGAGGTGGATCGATTTGACCTTCGGGTGCGACCGGATTTATGGGATCAACATTTTCAGCCATTGAATTAGATGAGCTTGCGTCTTTCTTTGCTCTCCGGTTTGAGAGTTCTAACTTTTCAAGTTATGGGTTACTAAGTTTGAGAAATTCATTGGATTTGTCAGATCTTCTGGTCATGCACCTGTAAAACAAAAACAAGAAGAAAGAACGAGATGAGTATTGTAAAAAGAAAAATCTTAGACAAAACTCTTGAATAAACTAAAGAGGCACTATTTGTAACACCCCGATTCCAGTCAACCCCCTTTGACCCAAAACCGAGGATATTAC
>OVBE01012244.1:0-13541 GCA_900406425.1 Iberis pinnata
TATATATATATATATATATATATATAACATCATATCCAATTCATTTTTAACAAGTATAAACATAAAAATATTTTAAAAATTGTTTATTATCATGATATTGATGATATTGATGTTAAACTAAAAAACATTCAAGTTTTATTAAGTATACATCGTATAAACTCATCATACAAAATTTTGTTCTTTCTTGTAAATTGGATACTTTTGTTTTTTATTTATTTTGGAAAATAGGTATTTTTGTTTTTTAATTTGGGAATTTTATATTTTTGTTATTTGAAAATAAGTATGTTTGTTCATTCACACGAACCATTTATCTTTCACACAAACAATTCACCATTTACATAAACCATTCACCATTCACATAAACAATCCAGCGTTTACATAAACAATTTATATTCATCATTCACAAACAATTCATCATTCACGAAACAAAAAGTATCTAAATACAAAAAAATTTACAATATTATGGGCTTTCGAAGTTCATGTTAAAAATGTTTATTCCTCAATCCTTTATATAGAATGTTTAAAAATATTTTATGAATTATAAGGTGTCTAATTTAGAAAAGCATTTCTTCTCAATTTTTCTACATAGATTCTAAAGATTAATGCAACTGATAGAACAACTATCCAATTGGCCTAACTTCAAATTGGAGTTAGCAGAGTTTAGTTTATTGCGAACATTTTTTCTAGAGTCCAATTTAGTCTTTTGATAAAAAAAAAACTTTGAATAGAAAGGCAAATTTATTGGCTCCGTTGGATAGAAAATGAATAAGAAATTTTCAATTTGTTACGTTTGTTTTTCGCTTTGTTCACAATATTTTCTCATGGATAGTTTGATTGATGACAAAAAAATATCAGAAAAATAGATAATATATCTATTTACGTATGCAACTGCAAACACGAAACATTACAAACAAACAAAAAATCATCTTGATATGCAGTAACAATATACGGCAGAAAAATATAAAATCGCCTTTTCATCTTCAATGAATATATTTTTAATGAATATTAAATTCTTAGATTTGATGATTAGCCACATAACTACATAAGTATATAATTAAGTAAATTCATTGTCAAATGTTGTGAAAGAAAAATAACAAAATTTAAGTTTTTTCTATAAATTCACTACAAGATTTAAAAAGGTTATTTAATATATTGTGCTTCTATATTCTTATTTATTCAAGAATAATATCTTTACACATTAAGGTAGGCAGCAAAAAAAAATTACATAAATACAACGGATTATAAATTTGACCGATTCTTTTTCTATTCTTCATCTCAAACATATCATAATAACAATGGCCTTTGCTTTTAAATATTTTGTTCTTCTTCTTCTTCTCTATGGTAATGTAATCGAATAACTAAAAAGTAAATATTTCTGCATGTATCCCATAAGTTTCATGCCTTCATTTCATATGTATAATCTCGAATTTGTTGATTTTTCGATACACACCCCAAATTAGATAGTTATTGATTTATATATTCTAACTTCCAAGTTTTGTTTAATTCTCACTAATCAAAAACAAGACATTTAATCGCTGAGCATAATTTGTGAAGAAAATAAATATTTATCTCTTTTTATTTTCATCTTCCAAAACAACTTGAATTTAATCGCGTAATGAAAAATTGGACCGATTTAAAAATTTATGTGTGTAAATCATCAATTTATTCGTTTTGTTATAAGTTGAAGAATCGATAAATTTAAAGGAAAAGAAGTATTGTGAATATACTTGAGTGAGGGAAAAATTTTCAACCCATCTTTTTTTTCTTGAAAAAGAAAATTTAGAAGTCAGAATGTATAAATCATTAAGTATATCTAATTTGGGTGTGTATAGAAAAATCAACAAATTTGAGATTATATTTGTCAACCCATCTTTACATCTTCCGATCTTTTTTACTATAGTAATAAACTAAAAATGTAGATGTAATTCATTAACTTGTTACAATATCAATATAAATGTAACAACTGATTTTGTTATATCATTACTATTATCTTGCTTAAGTTTTTTTCTTCTTTTTTTTATTTAGTTTTGATTTTTGTTTTTTTTTTTTATATAAATTGGAGGAATTCTTTCAAATACCATCAAAAAAGTTTAAATTTCAAAAATACCATACACTCCCAAAAGTTTCAAAAATATCATACACTCTCAAAAATTCCAAAAATACAACACACTCCCAAATGTCTCAAAAATACCACAAACATAAAAAGTGAATTTTAAGGGTTTAGAATTTAAAATTTTGGGTTTAGATTCACTAAATAGAGTTTAGTTTTTGAAGGGGATAGAGTTTGGTTTTGGGGTTTTAGGATTTAAATTTGAAGTTTTAAAGCTATTTTAAAATTTGTGATATTTTTGGAACAATAACATTTTTGTAATATTTTTGAAAAAAAATATGTATATTTTGTCTTTTGGGAATATGTGATATTTTTGGAATATACCGAGTTTTTGTGGTATTTTGAAAATCTCCCTATAAATTGCACTTCTTCTATTTTAAAAAATTGTAGTTTAAGGTAAATACACACCGAAAATGCATAATTCCATACAGTTTTTCTTGTTCAGATAAAAATATCATTAATTAAAATCAATTTAAGCAATAGTAAAACACTCGGCGGAATATGAAAAAGTCATAAACAAAAAATACCATTATGTTTTGCATGGATAAATGTGAACAATAATTATTTTAAAACAATTTTTTTTCTCAAAAACAACAATTTTTCTTTTGTAAGAGAGGGGTAGTATATTAACCAAACTAAAAATATATGAATGCTTTGATGTATTTAAGATTGGTTGTATCATTTATCATTTGTGGTTAGAGAAGGCAGGACCGGTCCTGAGGCCAAACACACCAATCACAAGCTTGCAGCCCATTTTATATTTTCAAAATTTGACTTTAAGAACCGGTCTATTTTTAAAAAAATTATTTTAAGAACCAACCCATATTTTTCATTTTATCTTGCGACCCTTAGGATCTCAGGACCGGCTCTGGACCAGGTAGGACTTAGAAAATGTACCACCATGGCTGGTCCTGATGGGAAGCTGGAGAAGCAAGGGCTTCAAACGCATAATTTATATATATTTTAGGAACATAAAAAAACATCATTTTTAGCTTTCATGAGAATTCCTTGGGACGGATCCGATCTTTACCTCATGTTAAAAGCATAATTTTTTCTCAATTTTAATCATCAAATATCTTAGGACCGAAATACCATTTCTATTTGTGAATTCTGGTATTTTTTAGGATTAGCGTTTATACTTGGGTTTTGTATTCGACATTGTAATTCAAGTGTTATAAAACATTCAAAATGACAAAAAGAAAAAACTTCATCATATTAATCCACACACTCGTTTATATTTGCTAAACTGTACTAAGTTTAACATTAAGTGTTTGTGATCAATCATTAAATAACAAAATTAGCTCATAGGTAGTCCAACAACTATATATACATTTATTTATTCAGATTCCTTTCGTACAATATAACCATGGGATCATTCCTATAAACCCAAGAGCCCCAAAAAATTAGTATTCGAGTTTCATCAGTTAAGCCCCAAAGAAGAACAAGAAGTCTTGTCTTCTTCACGGTGAAGAACAGTTCTCAGAACTGTTCCATCCATCTGAGAGATACCGACACAGTCCCTTGGCAATCGGCTGTGACATCTCCTCTCTTTGATGTAAAACCCGCAAAAACTCTTCAACACTCAAACTCCCATCTCGATTCGAATCAAACACATGAAACGCAATCTCTACTACATTATCTGACAATGATACTCCACATACCTGAGAAGCGGCTCGTTTGAAATCTTCCATTGTAAGTAAACCATTAGCTTTACCATAAGCAAAGAGTGCTAGAGAAAACGGTCCTAGTTTCCTACGTAGCTCATCAAACTGTTTGAATTCCTTTAATGATATACGAATGTCCTTAAGATGCGAGTGTTCGCTAAGATCATTCACTCGATTAAGCAGCTTGCTTAAATGGCTTGCATCAGCCGCAGCTACCATCGACAATGCAAAATCTTGGGCTGATATAGTTCCTCTTCGTTTATAGTCATAGTGCGCAAACTCTAGCCTAAGCATCTATATATAAGATATCAGTAAGACAACAATGTTGATTAAAAAATGGCTAATGAGTATAGAAATACTTACTTCTTCACTTAGATCTTTCATAAACCGAGAGAACTTTTCGTGTTTAAGCTTTTTACTGCCATCTTTTCCGAAAAAGTATTCTACCAAGCCACCATCATCGACAGAGCCAGTCATGTGTAATCCTATTCGAAGACCATCTCTGTGGCCAATTCCTTGTCTATGTTGAGATCGCATCAAACTCATCACTGTCTTAAACTCTTCCTTATCAATCTCCCTAAAAATAACCGATCTTTGATCAGAACCAGCTCAATGAAATATAAACTATAAAGGATAAGAAGCACTGACCAGATTTTACATGACTCGGAAAAGATACTCCACTTATTCCCACAAAAATCATCCGTTTTGGAGGATAGCAATATGGGAATGCGGAACAGAAAAGATGATAGTTACCAAAAGGAGGATTTATCTATTGAAAAATTCGAAGGATTACTCACCCGTTGTTGTCAGTATCGAACATTTTGAAAGCCACCGCAAAGCTTGACTCGGGAATGCTTAGTAATGTCACAAAGAATATATACCTGCTCCCAAAGAACACCAATCACTTCAATTCCGGAAAGAACAAACAATGAGTAATGATTTGGTTCAGCAACTTACTCTTTGAAGGATATAAGACCATCATTATTCACATCAAAGAGCATGAAGAACTCAGAAGGAGAGCATCTAAGCTCACCGGGATTCCTCTCTCCGGTTAAATATCCTTCTCTTACTAGATGAGATTCTGATGGAGGAAACACAGGGACAATTGCTCTCATCAAATCTGCTGGTTTCATTAGTAATTCTCCTTTTGCTGTTCGAACAGATGCAAAATACTCGAAAACCTAATTGCAATCAAGAGCAAACATTATCCATAAGCTTCCAAACTTTTATATGATCATCAATATACTTCCATCATATTCCTATTAATCAGCTAAATTGAACACAATTTTTAGCAAATTTACAATAAGATCGAATCTAAAACTTTCAAATCTTATTTGGTTATTTGCCGAATCAAGAAGAAAAAGAAAAAGTAATGCTCGAAATAGAAAGATTTAAAGATTCTCAAATGCACCTTTTCAGGAGGACTTTGTAATCTCAAACGTTTCTCATAGTTGAAGAAGATCTTCCTTCTAAACGCATCTGTTTATTCAAATCCAACCAAACGAAAATTTTAACCGAATGAATCCATTAGCCGAAAAAACAAAACAAATCACCGAATGATGTAAACGCTACCTCCGAAGATGAATCTAGAGCTGTAACCAGGCAATGCTAATTTAGGAATAAACAATCTACGTTTCAGATCGCAAACAGAGGGCGATGAAGAAGAATCAGCGAATGATAATAAACGAGAAGTCGAGTTAGAATCGGAGAAGCAATACAAAAACCCTAAAGCCGAGGAACAAGCTGCAATCCCAGAGATCCATTTAGCAAGAGAGCCGCCGTCAGGGATAGTGCGAGTAGACAGATCGGCGGAGGAGGAAGAAGATTCCGGGAAGGAAGAAGAGATGCCGTGGATTCTGAGCCGTTGGATGAGAAGGAAGGATCGGTTAGTGGACGGTGGAGATGATACTGATCTGAAGTGAGATAAGGCGGGCATAATTATTATCGTAAATTTAGTAAAAACGGATTTTGTAAACTAACGATTTTACATCAAAGGCTATTTATAAAAAGAAAAACCAAACATTGTAATGCTTTAAGCGACGCCGTTTTTAGATTCCTTTAAATACGCATCTTTGTTTATTTTATAGATTGAATCGAATCTTAAATTGAGATACATCACTTTCAAGTTTCAACAAAGCTTGGATTTGATAAAGTCAAATTTAGAGGCACATGCAAAGCCCGTGTGTTTATAGACCCCTAAATGAGGAGGGTTAAATAGTTTAGTAGTTATAAATTGTAATTATAATATTTTTATGAGACATTTTCAAAAATATCATCAAAAACTAGGTTTATTACAAACATACCATACACTCTCAAAAGTTTCTAAAATACCACACTTTTTTAAAAAAAATATCACAAAAATGTTTTTATTCTAAAAATACCACAAAATTTGAAATATGTTTAAAACTTCAAATTTAAACTCTAAACCCTCAAAACCAAACCATACTCCTTTCAAAACTAAACCCTAAATTCTATTTAGTGAAACCAAACTAAAAATTTTAAAATTTTAAATTCTTAAAATTCACTTTTTTATGTTTGTAGTATTTTTGGAAAATTTGAGAGAGTGATATTTTTGGAACTTTTGAGAGTGGTATTTTGGAATTTGAACTTCTTTTGATGGTGTTTCAAAGAATTCCTCTATTTAATCGAATTAGTTAAAAATTAATTATTCGTTAGATGGGTGCAAAATTGTATTTTAAAAGTATTTAAAATATATATTTTAAATATTGTGGTCCAGAAATTTTTTTAAGAAACTGTTGAAACTATTTGATTTTTTTTGTTTACACATGAATCAATAAAGAATTACAGTAATTGATAGCACGTTGGCATTTCATTTCATGTTTAGCAATTAATATGATTAATCGATAATAAGTTGGCATATTTTTTTAATAAATCTTTTATTATTAATAGATCCAAACATAACCTAAAACATACCATTAGACCACAATCATACTCAGAACAATAAACTCAGCCTAACTACAAAATTCGGATTGGATTAGATTTTTCATAACCTATATGGACTTCAAAGCCTCGGCCTAAACATAAAATAAAACTCTAAGACACGAAAAAGAAAATTATTTCCAATCTAGCCGGCGCCAGTTAGCTGCAAACTTACCGGATACGTCCGATGATCTGGCGGTGGTCCCAAAATAACACCAAATGTAAGCTTCGATGCTACCCACTTGGACTTGGACTTTTTGACAGAGAAGATGATGGTCGATGTTGTAATTCACGACGGAAAAGAAGGAAGCAAGGTAGGTTTCCAGTGAAATTTGGAGACGAGACGATTACCCCTCGGACTTGGTTTGACGACGAATCTCGGCGGTTGAGGTCCCCGCACGACCACTCGGAACCGACGCTTTGCTCTTCTCCAGTTAGTCGACCCAAAGTTCGGCTTTGAGATCCTGCCCCTCCTGTCTTGCTGACTTCTCTACCTTCGTGCTATAGCAGATCTGGCCGAAAACCGCTGCCACAAAGCTGTTTTGTCAGAAGTCGAAGTCGAAGTCGAAGTAAACCAAAGAGAATGGGAGAGAGAGCTTTGAAACCGCCGCGAGTGAAAGATGTTTAGATGAATTCGCCGATTTTGAATCATGCCGACGAATCCGAAAACCGCAGAGTACGGAAAAACGATCGAGACACGGGAAAAGATGGTCCCTCTACATCAACCTCTCACCGCAAGTCTCGAGAGATTCGGAGAGAGGGCAAGTTAGCTCATTTCATGCTTAGCCATTAAAGTGAATCAATAGTAGAAAAATCATGACATATTGGGTTAGTTGAGTGGAAACAATTGCTTATAATTTTTTTGATATATAGTAATAACAAAATATGGAGAAAATAATTAGAGTAAAGAATAATTTGAAACATAAAAGTATATTAGTTGTCCTACTTTTTCCTCTAACAACATTCCGAAACAGAGATATTAACTACAACTAATAGCTACAAAAAAAAAAAATATATATATGAAAGAACCTAATGTTCACCTTCTTAAAAAAAAAACCCAAAACAAAAGAAAACATAAAACAAATAATGGGAAGACATTCAATCTCTCATTACAATTCACTTCTCCTTTGTTAAAATCTCTAAACACTCTTCTTGACTGATGAAGCCATGTTCAACTGATTTTCAAGCTAGCGACTTTGCTCTCTTCTTTGTTAGATTTTGATTCATGTTGTGATTTATGAATGTGACCAACTTGAGTCTCATTCTTGACAAAGTCTGAGTTAGAGTTAGTCTGAAACATGAAAACAAAAGACCAACAAAGACAAGAGTGTCAAAAGACTACAAAAACATAGTAAAAAAAGCATCAAATATGTTCAACGAAAATTACCTTAATCCTCTTGAACCTTTGGTTCTGTACGTTTTGCTCATCAACTATTGCTTGAGGACTTGCAATACCCTGTGGAAAGAAACATGGTTTTTAGAAATGACTTGAGATCAAACAGTAGATAAACAAAAATTACCTTTTCAATGATGGATCTTTGCTTTAATCTCAAGTTCTTTTCTTCTTTAAGCTCAGAAGAAGACTGTCATATATTCAAAATCCAAAATTTAGAATATCTATACCTTTTGTGATTTTTATGTTTTTGATACTCCTCATTTACCAAATATAAGATGTTTTAGAAAAAAAAACTTATTTTTAAATAGACGAATTTTTAACGTTACAATGCAGTTTTGATTATAAATTACAAATTTCGATACATATTAATTGAAAATTTATGAATGTATTAAAATAATATTGGTTTGAAACCAAAGAAAATTGTTCATTTAAAAAATAATGTATTCACGAATAATAATACTATTTTTTTTTAAATATGTGTAAAAAAAGTTAAAATATCATATACTAATATTTAAGAATGGAAGGAGTACCATTTTTATCTTCAGTTTCTTGGGAAACGAAGTTGCGTTTTCTTTTGTGAGAAAATCCTGCAAAACAAATTAAATATATTTAGTTAGTAACACATAACTAGTAATTAAGATACTAAATCTTAGTATTAGATGCTGTTAGATCTTTTATAACCATATCCAACAGATAATACTCCATATTGTAACAAATATTAAATTATTAAAGAGATAAAGTAAAGCCACAAAATTTTAAAAACACAAAATAAATCTCTAAAATCACGTTTCACCCAAAACGATAGCGTTTTTGGTTCTCAAACGCTGACGTTTTGACCGGTTCGTAATAATCTCCCTCGAACCGGCCAAATTTTATTGACGCTCTTCACGATCAGATTAAGTTACCTGGTCAACGCTTACTAGAGATTTCGGTTTAAAGCTTGTGCGCAGATGGCTCCGCCGGGAAGTTAGAATGGCCAAACACCATGGAAGAAGTTTTAAGAAGGCCACAATATTATGTTTTCCGGTGGATTCGGTGTTTTTAAAAATAAAAAAGACTAAAGCACAAGTTTATCAATTTTCGTGCAATCTAAAGAACTAACTATTGAGCCTGTTTATTATACCTAACACAAAACTGTCTCTTGAAAAGATAGATTTTAATATTGTAAAATCAACAAATCTAATACGAAAAAAATATCTTAGATTTGTATAATTTATTGGACTCACCGATTCTGACTGTACCTTAAACCCGGATGGTGTTAGTGGTGTAGGTGTAGAGCAGCTAGCTTGGCGACTGAAGACTTTGAATCCGTTAACAGTTACTGCAAAGGGAGTTGCAGAGCTGTTGTTGCAAGAGAACGTTGTCGTCTTCCGACTTGTTTTAACGGAATCAACATTCTTCTTTATGCCAAATTTTGGTGCCGGATTTTCAATAAGTCTCGTTCCCGAATGCTTCATCTCTAAAAGAAGGTCCGCTACCATGTTATTGTCGTTGTTTGCTCTCTCTACCCAGTCATCCTTTTTCTCCATCTGAACCGTTGAGAGAATTAGAGACGTTACATAAGTGAAAGACTCATATTAATATATGCGAGGCTAGCTCTAAATATTTACGTAATATTACTTTTTATTCTTGTAACTTATCTAAAGATTTTTTAAAACAATAAAATATCATATTTATATATATTTTTTAATTATTTTGCGCTTTACATGATATGAAATTTTATAAAGTAATTATAATATCTATGTTCAAATTGAAATTTTGCGCTCCAATTAACTTCTACAATTTTTGTGAAAAGTTAATTGGATCATAGATATTATTAGGTTATTTGTACGCTCATTGTGAAAATAACATACAACTTGGACCAACCGAGTTCCATATGTGAAACTTACTAATGTTTTTGTTGGGTTAATTGTATCGATATTATCTCTAGTGCCCCTTTTTTTTATAATATTTAAACGGATAACGATTACAAAAACATAAAATAAAGAGAAAGTTGGCAAATTTCAACTGTTGAAAATTAGAATTTCAAGAGATAAAGTGTGCAAATTTTGACCGACGAAACTCAAAATTTTAGGAGACATAGTCCAAAAGCAACCGATAGAGAAAGATAAAACACTAAAAAATAGAACGAAGGATCAACTAAACAGGCGAAAATAAAAAAAGAAGACCGAACGTGAGAATAGAACTCAGAAGAACTAGGACAGAGAGTCACTCTTGATAATCAAAGCTGAAGAAGACCCACTCTAAAATGAAAGAAAGCTCTAAGAGAAGGTCACAAACAAACGACCAACTATAATCTTCCTCCTTTGGTGAATAAGATTTACCTCGTTGATGAAGAGTGCATAAACCATTATTTCTGACCAATGTTCCTAGACGACAGTAGGAAATAAAGTTCCAGGGAGGCAGAGTCATAACTCAAAAAGAGAAGATCGAGAAATGCCAAAAATTCAGCCTCACAGAAGAAATGGTTCGATCACACCTATCGTAGAAACAAGGAATAAAGAACTCATTCAGCATATGTCGAAAAACGATCGATAATGGAGAGGAACAACAGAGCAAACCAACAAAGAAAAAAGCAGGACCAATCAAACCTTAAGACCGAATGACCAAGCCAAACTTGAGACCAGAGAATTACCAAAGCACAAAAAACAGCTTCTACTTCTAATGACACAACTAATCCCGACTAAACATCGACACTCCAATCCAAAAAAGGGAAGCTAAAACCGATCTAAGTGATAGATAAACAACAACCAAAACTCACCGATCTAACTAATCAGAAACCGCAAGTTCACTTACAAAGCAACATGGAGGACACACCTAAGCCGAGCTAGGAAAAACCGAGCGCAAACCACCGAAGAAGGTGATATAGCAACACATCTATTATTTTAGCTTTGGTTTTGATTATTACTTGCTAAGCAAGTTAGTTAGTTTAAGGTGCTTTCTTTTTATTTTAAATTTCACGTTAAGTGTGTTAAGTGCATGTGTTTTTTTAACTATGATAATGTCGAATGGTTTTTAGATTTTAGGATAGATTCAAGTGGCTTTTATTAATTAAGATTTAGGTTTCCTATTATTTCTAGGATTAAGGCTTTATCAATAGTTCTCATGTTTTAGGTTTTACATTCATTTATTTTTAATAAAGAATTTGGTTTTTGAACGATCTTTTTACGAAGAACGGTGAAAACAAACAAGCTTCTTACGAAGTACAGTGTAGAGTATACACAATCTTAATGTCACATAGCTTCCGCTTCTCTATCAGTTAGTATCAGACTTCGTTCACCTGGGTAAAAAAGTTATGCCGCCAAAGAAAGGTAAAGAAAAGGTCACCACAAGCAATGATTCAACCATCGTTCCACCTAATTCACAAACGCCTACAGATTGGACCGAGTTGAAATTAATCTTGCTCGCTATGCAAGAGAACCATCAACAAATGATTCAATCATCAATCCAAGAACTTGGAGAATTACTTGTTCAACGTCATGATGAAAACCGCAACCCTCTCTTTAAAAATGAAGCCAACAACGCTAGAAATCGCGAACACAATTGTCAACTTCGTGATGAAAACCGCAACCCGCTCTTTGAAAAAGAAGAGAAAAACACTAGAAATCGCGAGTGCCATGGTGGTGACAAAGGAGATGCTTTGCTAGACTGGATAGTTTATATCGAGGAGATTCTCGAGTTTAAAAAGTACATATTGATCGCCAAGTACCATTAATTGCCATGCGTTTTCGTGGTTATGTAGCTTCTTGGTGGAAGAAAACGAAATCAACTCGAATATGGTTAGGTAAAGATCCAATTCACTCATGGGAGAAGCATGAGAAGAAACTGTGTTTGACGTTCCTCCCTTATAATTATTAGCGTCTCATGTACACACGTTTACGGAACTTGAAACTAGGTTTTGGCTCTGTTGATGACTATGCAGAGGAATTTTCTATTCTTCTCACTCGTGTGAAGATTTTTGATAGCATGTCACGCTTGTATCATGGTTCATTGGGTGCGTCCTCAACTGCAAAACGCCATGTCTCAAGTTGATCCTCTTTCCGTAACCAAGGCACATAGATGCGCTGCTTCTTTCGAGACACAACTACGGCGATCCTCTTGGTCCACTCAGTCTCAACATGCTCGCATATCCAACCCTTTGTTGTCACCATCTTCGACACTCAAAGATCAACCTGAATCAAGCAACCAACATCAAAACGCTCAACCGGATGAACAAGGCCTGAGTTGATCCTCTCGCTCAAATGCCTTATGTTGTTTTGCGTGTGGTGAACCTGGTCATCATCAAACGACATGTCCCAATCAATCTCGTAGGGGGGTCGTTTCTGGAATATACCATTGTTGACACAGAATGATGTCGAATCTACTGAAGACGCTGAACAAGATAACAACATTGATATTCATGAGATACGTGGTGACGTCAGTTATATGCTTGTCCTTCGATGCACATTGATATCACTCAATTTTAATGCCTTTTACTGAGTACTTATACTTGCTATTTGTCATCATTAGAGTATTTTCTATGTATTTTTGGTATATTTTCATGATTCCAGGTCTTTTTGGACGTTATGGAACAAAAAGGTGGTTTTGTGCACATAATGGATGCAATTCGACGAATGCAGAAGCAAAGTTCAGCAGAGGATCCAAAAGTTGATCGAAATTTGGAGATGTTTCTATGAATGGAATGGACTGAGATTTTAACTCAAACTGGCCACGTGAGATACCTTTCATATGAAAGTGATTTGAGGTAAATTAATTGAGGAAATCAAAAGTTATGACGATTTTATTGAAGACTGGTCAAAATGTCTCGCAGAAGAAGCATGTGCAACACGTGATGAAAGTTGATCGATCGATCCACACTTAGATCACCCAATTCTGAAGACTACCAAACTTACATAAGTTTGGATCGATCTATCCACACTTGGATCGATCAATCCGAATGCTCGAGATTTATCGAAAAATGCCAAAAGACGTTTCCGTCCTCAAGACTTATCATTGATTTTTATTATTAGGTTTTATTCTCTTTTGAATTCTATATAAGTTAGAAGCTTAGGTTTATTTTGGGACACACAGAAGAAACACAGAACANGGACACACAAAAGAAACACATAACACAATTCATTATTTTGAGAGCTTTTTTGAGAGAGACGAATACTGACACTTGTATTTTGGAGAAGAATCTTGAACTCTCTTATTACTTTAATTAAGTTATGGTTTTTGAATATGCTTTCTCTATTGATGATTGTTGATTTCTTGGCTATGTCTGAGTAGTTTCTTTGTTAGATTTTAGGGATTTCCCAGAAAAATAGGTTTTGATGGTTAGGGTTTGACTTGAATGAATTTAAATTGTTAGGTTTTTAGTCTAGATTTGTTATCGTTTCTTGAATTAGCCTGATCACCTAGTTCATGATTTTAGGTTAATAAATACAAAGGG